>CAEFZX010025826.1:0-69308 GCA_903066825.1 Alfaro cultratus
GTAACCAAAGAAAATGTTTCCAAATGAGTTATATATATATATATATATATATATATATATATATATATATATATAAAATTATTGGACTCAATATTTAAACATTTTGGATATTTTATAATCGCCTGATATTTTTATTATATCTTGGTTCTGTGTGATTCCTATTTTTTAGCGCTCCTGGTACTGTTGGGATTGTGTAGCGTTCAAAAAAAGCGCTGTTGTTTAATGTAAGCAATTATAAGCAAAGCTGATTAGATTAGAACATTTGCAGAGATACCGACATGAATAATGTTGACTTTAAATGTCTTCTTGCAATGTGATTGTCTAGAAAAAATACATTTACGTTCCTTTGTGTTATAGCTTCACTTGAATAACAAATAATTTACAATTTTATAAGTCCACTTTCACAGGCATAACCTGCAGTTGTAATTTTATTAAATTTTAGCAAGCAGGGGTTCAATTTATCTGTTTATTTCTTTAAAAAGAAACATCTACAAAGTGTGTTGTGCATTTGTACTCAATACTGAATTATTGCATTAAAACATCAGTTCCTTGCTAATCCAGCTGCAAGGTCTTTGTCTGGTTTGCATGTCTGCAAAATGACGTTTTTGTCTATTTTTCGTTATAAAGCTGTTCAAGCTCAGTTTCACTGAATAGAAAACATTGTCCATATTAATTTTCAGGTCTTGCCATGGATTCTTAATTGGAATAATGTGTACACTTTTTTCTATCCATCAACCTTATATGCATTATTTGATTTTTTTGTTCTTTTTTACATGAATAAAGAAAAAAAAAATCATTAAATTATGCATGAATTAGGCTCCACAATATTCCAGGAAATACTGGTCAGCATTTAAAAATCCATCTGTCTGAGTTTGATTAGAAGATGACAAAAACTAGAAAAACCTGGCCGGCTATCTAAAGGAGCCTGCAAGGAAACTCAGACAGTTACAACCCATTTTACCTTTTTAATACACCTAATTAAAAGTCAATCCAATCTATTCCTGTCAGCCTTCTAATATGAGTTGAAGCAGATAAGAGCATGGAGCATGTGAGATTAGAGGAACGGGAGCGAGGCAGAGTACTGATCTTATCTTTAGACGTCCATCAACATTGGATTGTGCTTGAGAAATGAAACGTAATCAAATATATGTGCAGAGCATTAAAATACATCATTTTCAGTGATTTCAACAGTCCACTTAATTACTAAAGCTGGCTGCAGAAATAATTATGCAACATATACCACATTTAGGCTGGTGATCATATTAAGTGGCACCAAGTAGGAATTTTTTATTTACTGCAGTTGTATAATACCTCACTGAAAAAATTTTGAAAAATCAAGTTGAGTAAACTTATTGGGAAAAGTGACACCAGTTTTTTTCTTGGCATTAACTTCATGTTTTTTGGTGTTGAAAACAAGCTGTTTCAAAAACTTCCGGAATGTAATGACACAAATCAGCAAGCACTGCCCGTTACCTAGCAACCCTGGCAAAGCCCAGCCCGTCACCTAGCAACCCAAGCTGAGCTCCAGGATGTTTCTCCAGCTGGTTTTACTGCTGTATTCAACTAAGTAACAACTATGCAAATGTGCTGTGGAATGCAAAAAACAGCGACCCACACATGAACTTTGACAGATCATCAGAAGAGCAGATGTTTAACGTAGCTAATCAACTGCTGCTGTGTTAGCCATTTGTTGGTGACAATTTTTAGAGTCGGATATAAAGACTGCAATGGATGAGCGTGGATGTTGGACTGAATGGGGGAAGCTGGAGAACCCGGAGGGAACCCATGCATACACGGGGAAACACCGTGCAGCCCTCGCTTTTTTATACATGTTGCCTCCCATTATTACTGGTTAATGTTATGTTTATTTCTGTGACGTATCCCTGTCATGTTTGGTGGTGTAGGAGAGCCAACACTGAGAAGAATTCGTTCAGCATGTCATGTTTTCATGACATGCTGAAGTGGAAAGTGGAAAATCGTCACAATTTCTCTGAAATGTCTTGCATTCAATTCCTTTAAAGGCCATCACGTTTTTCCATAGTATGTTGTATATTTATGTATATATGTTTATATATAATGAATGGGGGAAGCCGGAGAACCCGGAGGAAACCCATGCCTACACATAGAAACTGCCACTGTGCAGCCCTCGCTTTTTTATAAACAGAGTATAAGAGACTAAAACTACTATAACTAATAAAAACTATAATAAAACAAAGCAAGATTTAATCGTTCTCTCAACGTGAAGGAGCGGCGGCTCTACTCTGAGTCCCTCCTGGATGACTGAGCTTCTCACCCTATCTCTAAGGGAGAGCTCAGACACCCTGTGGAGAAATCCCATTTCGGCCGCTTGTATCCGCGATCTCGTTCTTTCGGTCATGACCCAAAGATCATGACCATAGATGAGGGTGGGAACGTAGATCGACCAGTAAATCGAGAGCTTCGCTTTTGGCTCAGCTCTCTCTTCACCACAACGGACCAGTACAGCGCCTGCTTCACGGCAGACACTGCGCCAATCCGCCTGTCGATCCCCCAGCCGCTTCTTCCCTCATTCGTGAACAAGATCCTGAGATACTTGAACTCCTCCACTTGAGGCAGGACATCCCCCCCCGACCCGGAGAAGGCAGTCTTACCCTTTTCCGTCTCAAGACCGTGGCCTCAGATTTGGAGGCACTGATCCTCATCCCGGCCGCTTCACACTCGGCTGCGAACCGCTCCAGCGAGAGCTGCAGATCACATCCTGATGAAGCCAATAGGACCACATAATCTGTAAAAAGCAGAAATGCGATCCTAAAGCCACCAAAACGAATCCTCTCAACACCTTGGCTGCGCCTAGAAATTCTGTCCATGAAAGTAATGAACAGAATCGGTGACAAAGGGCAGCCTTGGCAGAGTCCAACTCTCACCGGAAACGAGCCCGACTTATTGCTAGCAATGCGGACCAGACTCTGACACTGGTCGTACAGGGACCCAACAGCCCGTATCAAAGGGCCTGGTACCCCATACTCCCGGAGAACTTTCCGAGGGACACGGTCGAACACCTTCTCCAAGTCCACAAAACACATGTAGACCGGTTGGGCAAACTCCCATGCACCCTCCAGGACCCTGCTGAGGGTGTAGAGCTGGTCCAGTGTTCCAGGACCAGGATGAAAACCACACTGCCGTACCTAAATCCGAGGTTCGACTGTCCGACGGACCCTCCTCTCCAGGACCCCTGAATAGACCTTGCCAGGGAGGCTTAAGAGTGTGACCCCCTATAATTGGAGCACACTCTACGGTCCCCCTTTTTGAACAGGGGGACCACCACCCCAGTCTGCCAATCCAGGGGAACTGACCCCGATGTCCATGCGATATTGCAGAGTCACGTCACAACTCTGTTGCACAACCCTGCAACATCCAGATCCTTAAGGAACCCCGGGCGAATCTCATCCGTGCCACCAAGGAGCTTTTTAACCACCTCGGCGACCTTGTCCCCAGAGATTGGAGAGTCCGACCCAGAGTTCCCAGGCTCAGCTTCCTCAATGGAAGACATGTTGGTGGGATTGAGGAGGTCTTCGAAGTATTCTGCCCACCGGCCCACAACGTCCCGAGTCGAGGTCAGCAGCACACCATCCCCACTATAAACAGTGTTGGTGCTGTACTGCTTCCCCCTCCTGAGACGCCGGATGGTGGACCAGAATCGCCTCGAAGCCGTGACGAGCACAGATGTCCAACAACAGAACACCACTCGAGTTCAGATCGGGGGGAGCGTTCCTCCCAACCGCGCCCCTCCAGGTCGCATTGTCATTGCCCACATGAGCGTTGAAGTCCCCCAGCAGAACGAGGGCGTCCCTAAGAGGGGCACTCTCCAGTACCCTCTCTAAGGACTCCAAGAAGGGTGGGTAATCTGTACTGTCGTTCGGCCCGTAAGCACAAACAACAGTCAGGACCTGTCCCCCCACCTGTAGGCGGAGGGAGGCTACCCTCTCATTCACCAGGGTAAACCCCAACATACAGGCGCCGAGATGGGGGGCAACAAGTATGCCCACTCCTGCCTGGTGCCTCTCACCGTGGGCAACTCCAGAGTGGAAGTATGTCCAGCCCCTCTCAAGGAGACTGGTTCCAGAACCAGAGCCATGCGTCGAGGTGAGACCGACTATTTCTAGCCGGAACCTCTCAACCTCACACACTAGCTCCGGCTCCTTCCCCACCAGAGAGGTGACATTCCACGTCCCAAGAGCCAGCTTCTGCAACCGAGGATCGGACCGCCAGGGCCACTCCCTCGGCCGCCACCCATCTCACATCGCACCTGACCCCTTTGGCCCCTCTCATAGGTGGTGGGCCTATGGGAGGGGGGACCCATGTTTACTCTTCAGGCTGAAGCTTGACAGCATCCCTCACCGAAGGTGTCCACCGACGGGTTCGAGGGTTGCCGCCGCGACAGGCACTGACAACCTTGTGGCCACAGCTCCGGTGAGCGGCCTCGACAATGGAGGCATGGAACATGGTCCACTCTGACTCAATGTCCCCCACCTCCCCCGGAATGTGTTCGAAGTTCTGCCGGAGATGGGAGTTAAAGCTCCGTCTCACAGGGGATTCCGCCAGACGTTCCCAGCAGACCCTCACAACACGTTTGGGCCTGCCAGGTCTGACCGGCATCTGCCAGGTCTGACCGGCATCTGAAGCCCGAAGAGCAAACACTCTTCAGGAATCCCATGTTTCCTGAAGAGGTGGCAGCCCAAGAATGTGGATGTTGGACTGAATGGGGAAGCCGGAGAACCCGGGGGGAACCCATGCATACACAGGGAAACTCTGCCACCGTGCAGCCCTCACTTTTTTAAACAGACAAATACAAGAACTAAAACTTTTCACCAAGCAATATTTAACTAATAATAACTAATAGAAATGAGCAAATTATGCTCTAAAAACTAATTAAAACTACCTGAAAGTCACTGCTTAATAAAACAGGACTTTACTGAAAAACCCAAAACTAACTAGGGAGGCCCTGTTTAGCTTGCTCCCACCTCTCTTAAATCTAAAATATCAGAGGCCCATGTTGGGTGTTTTTTTTCTTTTATCTTTATATTGGCGCAGAAATGATGGAGTGATCACTTTTTTAAAACGCCTCCACAATGAAACTTCTTTTACTGGTCTATTCTCTTCTTCAGAGATATTGTCCTGGTTTTGTCCTGGTTTAGATTGGTACCTTGTTTCTTGTGCGTCCATCTTGGTTTGTGTGATGATTGTTTGATGGACTGGTTTTGATAGGTGCCTATTTTCCTGTGCTGAAACAGATTGGTGATGCACTGTTTTCAATTTTGAGGTCTCTGGCAAATCTGTCTGTGTTTGGACAGAGACCGTTTTTTTCTTGTTTTCTCCTTGTGAGATAATTTTCTTCAGCATGTTTTCTTGATGTTTGAATTTAGCATTTAGCTGAAGATTTGTTTTGTACATCTCATTTTGCAGTTTCATCAGATGTTCCTGTACTGCATAATGTCCCAATTCAGATCTGGTTTCACACTTAGCTTTATTTGTTTGCTGTTCTGGGGATTTGGGCAAATTTGTTATCTCTTTTGAGTCTTTAATCAGTTGCATCTTTTCATAGAGGTGGAGCTGTGTTAAACAGCACTCATAATTATTTTTCAAGAAAGTGCTCTTTTCATTTCCCTCAGGTAGCGATGCTGTGGTTTTCCATAGTTCTTGGAGAAGAAAGTGTAAATACTGTTGAAGGTCAACAATCATTCTAAGTAAAGTTTGTGGTTCTTTTGGACAAGGGAAAAGCAAAGGAGTGGGGATGTTCTCTAACTGGACATTTTCGTGGGTTTGTTTGTGAGAGACACCAGGGACATTCTGTACTTGAACATTTTCTTCGGTTTGTTCGTCAGGGACATCGGGGACTTTCTCCTCTTGAGCTTTTATTTGAGTTTGTTCGTGAGAGACAACAGGGACATTCTCTACCTGGATGTGTTCTGGTTCAAACACAGTTAGACACTGTAGTGTTTTGTTCATGTCCTTACATGTCAATAGCTCTTTCTCCCCCAGCTCATCCTGTGTCTCCGGTGTTTTAGACATGGACTCATTTTCGGTGACCAGTTGAGTAGAGAGTACAGTGTCCTCCTTTTCTAAGGAGTCTGCCAGGTCATCTTGTTTTTTCAGAAGAGAACTATCACGTTTTCTATCCGCATTTTCAGTGGATGAAATCATACAAATCGATGTTGGAGGGAAATCTTCTTCTGAGGTCTTCTTGATATCCTGAATTGATTGTTTCTCCTGCGGTTGAGCCACTGTCTCCTGTGTTTTAGGTTTGTTTTCTGTTATGGTTACCAGTGAGACGTCTTGCAGTTCAGTGATTTCAAATGAAATATTTTGATCAATGGGAGCGCGTAGCTCCATCCAGACCTGCAGTGGTAGCTGATTCTTCTTCTTCTTCTTCTTCCTCTTCCTCTCAAGTGGTCTTTTCTCTCCTTTTTCATCCACAGTCTCCTCCTTTTTCTTTCTGTGCCTCGTTCTCGGTGGCTCACCTTCTCTCACAACAACATTGTTGGATGAATCTATCTCAATGATAAGCTGGTTTGACGGCATCCTTCTTTCACAGTTAGAGATAAATCAGTTTTCTAGTCAATTCGGTAAAGATTTCACACAAGCTCAGTGTCAGTTGAGTATCAAGCAAAGTTGAGGAACTTCTTTTGAGCGGCGAAATGAACTCCAAGGTTAATGTGTCGCGAACGGCTGCTATGCTGTTGTGACAAAAGTTTATCATTATGACAAGCCTAAATAAAGGTTTGATGACACAAAATTCTGCCTTTGATATGGTATTGTGATGTCACACATTGTGACATTACGCTACGTTGCATTTCGGTGATGTCACATTGCCATGGTTTCCTTTGAATTCAAATTCAAAGAGACCTTACTGATCCCAAAGGGAAATTAAATGTTGTTGTAACTTTTATTAATTCAGGTTCTTCAAAGGGGTTTTGTTGACTGTGATGACTGTTGGCAGGAAAGAGCTCTTGTAGCAGTCTGTATCACAGCGGTTCTGAAGAAGCCTCTGATTCTGTTTTGCTAACACATCCTCATGAAGAGGATGGTCAGGGTTGTCCATAATTTTCTTGGTTTTATGAAGAATCCTTCTTGGCATCATCATCTCCAGAGGTTCCACAGTCGTCTCCAGAACAGAACCAAACAGAACCATTCTTCTTTATCAGGTCCCTGGCTCTGATGCTGTTGCCCCAACAGATGATGGATGAAGAGATGACACTCTCAACAACAGACTTATAGAAGATCTGCAGGTTCTTGATACAAACTTGGAAGGAGTTTAGCTTCCTCATGAAGTCCAGTCTGATCATCTATTCACAACGTCCACATCGTTCATAGCAGCCGCGCTGCCATAGCCGCGCTGCCATAGCCGCGCTGCCATAGCCGCGCTGCCATAGCCGCGCTGCCATAGCCGCGCTGCCAAGGTAGAACAATTTCGTTAACTCAATGAAACTTGGAAATATAGATATTATTCATTTAGTGCTATGCTCTACAGCAAAGAGAAAACCCGTTGAAGTACAACTCAAACCACCTTTTCCTCTCTCTATCAGCCAAGCTACACGTAGGCTCGTTGCGCGTAGCTTCCCTTATTTACTGTATCACTAGCTCGCTGTTACTGTCTCTTACTCTGCAGTTGTGGAGTCACAATATCTGGGATCATGAGCGCCCCCTGCCATGAGACAAGAAAACTGAAAACTTTTATTCGGTGATGAGTGGATTTTAGCTGCGTGTCAGGGCAGGGCATGACGCTCTCAAGCTAATCTGTACAGTCGGCCCTTCGCCATATGATTAGGACAGTTTAACATAGTTGTTATGATCTTGGTTTATGAGTTTGTTCTGTTTCACTAATATTTTTGTATTTTATTTGTAATACCACTAAAGTACATACAAGGTTGATGCAAATATTACAGCCGAAGAGAGATATTGTTGACCCCAATGCTATCAAAGTCAAACTCTCTGCATAGTTATCATGCAGATATAAGTGTAGGAACTATTTTACATACTCAGTATTTTCCGAGCTCTGTTTTATATGCAGACTGAAGCTTTGAAGTTCTTTTTAATTTGTGAAATCCACTAAATGCCACATACTTTAACTTGCAGTCAAAGCTAAAAACATATATTTATAAGGTGCAAGTTCCTGCCATAGCCTAGGTTGTTCTGGAGAAACCGACCTGTTGTCAGGAGTGCGAAACCCAGCAGTAAAAAAATAATAACATTTGACAGTTTGTTGATATTGATGTTGAAAAGACTGGACATGCTGGTTTCAACATGAAATTACTGTTCCACATTTTAGAACAGATAGTTGTCACGCTGGTGCTAAAATAGAGGGAATATGTTGGATTTTTAACTTTATAGGTGTATTTCTTTTCAAACAAGGAGGTGGTCCAGTTGAAGACAAGGATTTGTTTACACATAGAGCAGAGCGCAGCATTTTATTTCTGCATAACAGAAGCAGATGTCTGAATATAACCATCAACACTGAGAGCTGTGACTTTTTCCTCTGGCAACTGATTTAAGAAGATATCTTTTCTGTAATGTTATGAAACACAATTTAAGTGGAAAAGACAACCAAGTAAACACCAGTGAGTGTCAAGTCCCTACTCGTGTAGGACGCAACATAAATGATAAAAGCAAAAAGATAAGTTTCAATATAGGTAACATTTATTTTCAGTTTCAGAGAGCTAAATAACAAAGAAAATACAGCAGTAATGAAAAAATGTCAAACAAAAACTAGTGTCTCAAATCACAAACATGAAAACTCCCTCACAATCTTTGGCTTTTTTCAACAGTATTTTTTATTTAAACCTTGCAAGTAGCTGCTTCTGCTGTTTTGTGCCATTATTAATAAAAATGCTAATAAGACAAAGATTTTACCATACTATGGTACAAATATGATTAGCTAATATTGACAGTATTTATATTTATATTGTACAGTAATACCATTGAAGATAAATGTGGAATATATTGTGCTGTGAACAATGCAAACACTCTTGTTATCATAACTGAGAGTGTGTGAAAAAATGAATTTCACAAGAGCAAAACACACCCAGGATAATTCACACTTCTTCAACACCTTCCAGTCTACCCTTTTGTTTAAATATATCAGAAACTATTTAAGGAAATTGAGGTCAACTCTTTTTTTTTGTTTTTTTTTTGAGTGTGACTGGAAGGCAGTGTAGGATTACAGATGACTTCGACTCAATCCCCTCCGCAGCCTGCGCCTCACACTGCTGCCAACAAGGCATTTTCATTATAATCCCTCAGCACAGTTAACTAGTGACACTCAATACGCACAGAGTATCTTGAAATCTTTTAGTCTATTTAAAGCATCTTCCTACATATTTGGCTGCAATAACGCCTTATGTGTGCACATTTTGTATTGTAATGTAAGCTAAGTATTAAACTTTCCTGGTAGTTATGACTAGCTTGTGCATGAGTAAGGTTTCCACCTGTGAATGTAGAAATAAAATGCAAAATGTTTTCTGGCAACTTCTTTTCAATGTCAATGTATTTTCAACTCTTATAATTTAACTATCTTAAGAAAGTTGACTTTTCTTTTGAAGCATTTTCTTTCATGTTGAAAGAAAATGCAAAATAATTTGTTTTAACATTCAATATCGGAGAGTAAGGTTGCACATTTATCATATCGTTTATCATTCATTGTAGTATCTTTCTTTGGTCTGAATTTTGATGTATCGTTGTCACGATAAATTGTAATTGATGATGTTTTAAACCCCAAACTGTCTTTATCATCGGGATTGTTATTTTCTCTATTTTCTCCACTGTTTATTCAATAAGAGTATCAATAAATACACTAAGCACTAAGTGCTTTTATACCATGCAATTATCTTCTGTGTGGTTGGAAGTTAACTGTTTCAACAACAATAAAAAAAGCTACATATATGGTATTAATAAACAAATAACTATTAACTTAGCTTTATGTTGTAATCACTGAGCCACATGTTTCACTTTTTCTGCTATCTGAGTGCATTTTTAAAGATATCACAAAACATGCCTCCTTTTTGCCTGTTCATTGATACTTGCATAAATCCATTTCCTGTGTAGCACCATCACATTAGATATAAACGTAAATAAAAAAAACATCCTTTAGTTGGAATTCAAATGAGGAGTTAAGAGGCTCAGCTCTGGTGAAGGATGTGTTTGCTCCAACATGTATTAAGTGCAATCTGCTTTGTAAATCAGATGCAGATTTGAAGCAGAATAGCGTGAGCAAAAGTTTCAAAAACCAGTGGAGAGTTTGTTTCATAAATTCTTCCCAGAGTTTAAACTCTGCTTCCTTTCACTGCTGCACTCAGGACACTACGATGAGATAAAAAAATAGGAAATATATTCACTTTTTATTCAGAGATTTTGATGCTGTAAGGTAGTTTTACCATATTTCTGTATTGCTAGCATTGGACCGAGTCGGCAGGCGTGCAGCAGAGCCTCCAGGGCTGCATTAACCTGCTACGTTAACCTCAAGGGGAACATTAACGTGCTGCTAAACATTTCAGCAGCACCAGTCATACATTTGTCCTGCTGCAGAGTAATGCTGCAGGCAGATGCTTGTCCAGTCCTCAGAAACTGAGCATGAACTTCTCTTTGGACTTGATTGATGTCTGCAGATTAATATCAAATGCTGAGGAAGTGATACTTCTGATACCAGTACGTTGTGCTGTCCTAGTAAAAACAGATGCGCGTGATAAAGAGCCACAGGAATAGAAACATAATTAAAAAATGTGTTGTGAAAGAGCAGGACCTTCTTAAAGAGACAGAGGCCCAATTTCTAAGCATTAAATTACAAAGTCAAAATTAGTTTAGGTCATATTTAATACATATAACATTTTTATAACAACTGAAGGTAACAGTTACGTGATTGTGCTACAAAGTGGAACTATGTACCTGGAAAATACATAACATTGCCCCTTCAATCAGTATATAGGCTATGTATATTTATACATATATGTAGTTAGCATGTATAATTTAGGGCTATGAATTCACAAAACCAGGTTTTCTCTCAATTCACAGGAGTGTTTGTCAAGGTAGACAAAGTGAGGGAGTAATATATAGAAAAAGATTAATTTTGGAAGTTTTGAACCCCAGTATTTTATATTACACCACTCATCCTTTTTATCATTGGCTTCATGGCTCTCATTTCCCATGTATGCTTCTGGAAGCACCTCTAGGCTTCACAGCAGAGCAGATTCAGTGTAAATGTATCTTTACTCTGCTCTGATGGTAAAGTGCAGAGCAGAGCGGAGACGCATGCAGTGTAAATCTGGTGTGACTTCTATTGGAAGTCTGAGTTGAACAGAGAGAAAAGAAATGGTGAGAGTAGAAACCCCTGTGGTGCTCCTGATTTGCTGACCACCTTGTCAGATAAAATACTCAGTTTTTTTGTGTAGATACTGTGAAGCTCTGATATTTTTACAGAAGGTTGCAATTAGGAATCGGATACATGCTCAAGTCTGAACTGCATCTGTTTGTTTTCGGATCAGCAGATTGTCGTTTTGTAAACATCTCAGAAATCAACTGTAAATTTTAGCTGTAAATACTGAGTAAGTTAAAATTTTGCTGAAATGCACTTTTTTTGTGCTATTATTTATTGTTTGCAGTGTTGCTCAGACGTGTTCTCTACTGTCACACTAAGGTCACATTTGCTTTGTTGCCCACAGGAGCCTTACGGCTCTCCCAGATGGCCGGTGGCAGATGCCACAGTTGCTCTTGCCCTTGGTTGCAGGCTGTCTCTCCCACTAGATTAAAAATAAATAAATAAAAAAGTTTTATTTGAGTCCACTCAAGGTCCCATTTCTTCCATTTGTCCTTGGCTATTTTTTTTTTAGTAAGACTTACTTTATATAACCTTCTGTCTCTTAGGACACATTTGCTTTTCTTATGCATCAAAATATTTTAGCTTGATCTTCTCTGTTCTATTAGGACGTTAATAATGTCCTGTCCCGTTTTTGTCACTGCACCATTTTGGCCTTGGGTTAAATGTTTTTTAGACATCTCTTCATATTCTCTGTCTGTTAGGTATACAACAGAAAATATAAAGGTTGTATATTTTATTGTTTCCTAGATAAAACCTGCCATCATGCATCGTACAACTTTATTCTTGCTTTTTTATTTGCCAAAGTTGTGTTATGCTTCACCTAAATCTACATCTGTGATCCTAAAATAACTGCGAGAATCACTGTTCTAATGCCAAAAATAACAATGTGAAGGCCTTTTTGGCATTGTTTTGTTGTGGGACTTTTTAAAGAGTAGAGTAAAGGTTTAACAAATCAGTGTTTGAATGAATGTGCCATAATTTTAGGATAATTCAGCCTAAATTTGATTACTCCAAGTATTGCAGGTTTCGAGCAAAATCCCATCCAAGGTGGTCGTCTAAGTTCAGGTTTGGTCAGTCTGAAAAGGTGCTGCAAAACCTCTAAAGCCTGTAATGCGTATTTTTGTCTATTGGTTCAATTGCTAGAATATACCAAAACTCTGTAAGCTACTGCTAAGCGCTGAGTTATTGTCGCACAATGAAATGTTCACTGCAAAAATACAAAATCTTACCAAGTAAACTGGTCTAGTTTCTAGTGCAGATATCTTATTACACTTAAAATAAGACAAACTAACTTAACAGTAACTTCTTAATAAAACAATTCCTTAATATTGATGAAAAAGTACTTGTTCTGTTGGCAGATGAAATAGCTTATAACATGGGAAAATGTTTTTTAAGATACAAAATGGACATTTGTATCAGCATACAAAGTGTCCATTTTGAGTAAAAGTTGGCTCTAAACTGCAGGGGTGCAGTAATTGTTGACACTTCTATAAACCTAACTTAATGTTTCTTCCTTCTCCTCTCTCCTTGTTGCTTCTTTGAATGCCAGAGTTTGTTTTGGTGCTGATGTTGCATTTAAACTGAAAAACGGAAGACCTTTCTCCCGTCTCCCAGCAACCAGCAAAACCAAACGTATGTGAAATTTGAAGGTTTGCTCACTTCTCCCCAGCTGTGCGCTCTTATCCACAAGTGTAGAGCACACTTGTTCTATGTGAACCGCATCTGGCGTTCTCACTGTATATATTGGGATTTTTTTTGTTGCAACTGGTTGTGGAGATCCTTTTGGCTGAAGCCAGAGCAGCAGCTGGACACAATAAGTGTAGCAGCTGCGGTGCTGAGAGTCTTACAATAGCTCACTTGGAGCAATGCCATGCCGGTTCGTTGAGGTTTTAGGTTTGGAATGAGGCCAGTTTGGTAGTCCTGCTTCAGCTAATCTGATGGCCAAACTACACCGATGCACGAGTTACACGTTCTCGAATCTGCAGCAGCAGAGTTGAAGCTTTTCCTCGTTTCACCTATTGCTATTACCACTGTTTAACCTCCACCATCTCACTGTGAAAGTTTTGTGCATGGCTAAATCAATCAGGGAACTCTCACTCTCCATCACGTAGCTTTTTATGTGGCCCTCTAGATTCTCTACTAAACACTAAGTGTGCTTAAATATTATGTTAGCAATCAAATTAATACAGTTCTAATCTGTTTACTGCCAAATTATATCAATCAGTCCCTCCAGTTTCTTGAGAATTATAGTGGAAATTCACACAAAATCAACAAATTCCAGCAATTCTTTTGCAATTTTTAAATTTTTTTTTCCCTCAAAAATTGTCAAAAACTTTCTTACTTGTACTAAACAGCCGCCTCAGCTTTAATTGAGGTCAGATTATAGTCCACGATCTGTACAGCAAGTAATAAAGAGTCACATTTACTGTCATAAATAAGCACAAATATTTCCAAATTAGTTCCACAAACACTTCGATTTTTATTGCAAAAAATCTCAAAAAGAATTACAAAATCCTGGAGGAACTGAAAAGATGCTCAATAATCTTTAGTTTTAAGAATTCATTGATATTTTAACAGTTTGTGAACAGGTTTTATCAATACATTCTAGCACAACTGGCCCTTTAAGAGGATTCATGATCTTGATTTGGCCCAAAACGAAAATGAGTTTGACACAAGATAAGCCAACGTAAGCCTCATCTTCAACAGATTTCTTTTTTGTTAAGTAATTGGTTTGTAAAATATTTTTTTCCCTTTTTTAATGTTAATTTACCAAAATAAAGTCAATCAGAATATGAATTTCCTCCCAATATGCCTCCCTGGATTATAAACACAGCGGACTAAATTCATCGTGTTCAGGTCTTTATTTTGCAGTTTGACAAAATATCAGCAATGACAAATATTCATTGCATCATTAATGAATATTTGTCATTAATGATGCTAAATTTTCACTGCTAAATTTCTGCATCATTAAAATAAAGTTAGCAGTGAAATACAGATTGTCTATTTGTACAAACACAATGAGATATTTCACTTAAATCTGATGAAAATGGTAACAACATGACATTTAAGTAACACTAAAAATAAATCTGCTTTCTCTGAGTTTTTCTTTCCTCTCTTTGACTGTAAACACTGTCAGTTTGACAGAGTCCGTCTGGGCGGAAGAGATTACATTTTGTCATTTCTGACTGCTGCCTGCCTCAGCAGTGTTTATGTGGAGAGAAAAATAATGTTTGTGGAAATGTGTCTAGATTGGCAGCAGATTAAGAGCCAGGAGAGTAGTGTGTTGCAAACTGGCATTATCACTTCATTCCTCTGATTGTTTTGATCATTTTCTGCCATAGTATTTGTTGTATTTATATTGCATCCAATTTTTCCATCAAAGTAGCAGAATATTAGGTTAAATTTTGCATTTTCTGACCTGCGCTGTTTTGTTGAGAGATGTTAACATGCATTTAAAGAGTAGCTTGTTTCATAGTGTGCAGATGTTTAAATGTGAAACTTTCACAACAGCGTTTGTAAAACTCTGGTCGTGTTTTACCAGCCAGAACAATTCTGCTTTCAACAAAGAAAACAAATTACTGGCAAAAAGTGAATCTTGGTGTTTGTTGCAACACACACCTGACTCTTAGCATCTACAAATAAAAAACAATAATGTGTTTTTTTCATGTAGAAAACAATAGGATGCATGTGTCTTTCTTTAGTATCTTTAGCCGTTCAATCTGTGAAAACGTTTTTTATTTTCTCAAAGACGGTAGACACAATTAAATGTAGCTCATGTTTAAGTTTGTGTTTATGTTGTTAAATCACAAACTTAAACGTGGCAAAAATGAACCTGTAACACACATCAATATATTAACAGCAACATTTTTGATGGTTTACAATCTAAAATATATTATTTAAAAAATACATTTGTATTTGCTAGTATTTTCCCCAACCATAACTGTGCATAATAAGTCTTTGCATATTTCCATATAATAACGATTACCTCCAAAACTGAAATCAAACTTCAGGATAAGATCTTTAAAAATGGACATTAATAAATTGGATATAACTTGGGTTTAGTGACTGTCTAGGATGTTTCAAGTCTCACTGGGGCTGTTAGACGACACTGCACAGCATTTTGCCAAGGAGATGGCATGCAGGGCTGCAGCAGCCTCCAGACACATCAGTGATGGTGACAGTTGATTGGCTGCAACTCCTCCTATCTGTCTGTAGCACTCGTTCCCTGTGAACAACAGACAGGCTCACAACTCCGATCAAGACACCCACTACATGTCTGTGTGTGTGTGTGTGTGTGTGTGTGTGTGTGTGTGTGTGTGTGTGTGTGTGCATTGTTTGTCAGAGGCAAAACAGTGTTTGAGTGAAAGTGCATCTGTGGAAGCTTAAAGCCAGGCCCACTGATGGATTAGGAACAGTTTTACAGTTCACTGTTACTGTGATTTTTTTTTTTTATTATCAAGGAAACAAATGTAAGTCAGTGCAATGTCAGTAAAGTGGGAGCTTATGGATCTTTCTGTGTCTTCTCAGATATGTACCAGCCAATCTAATTAAAGAGCTGGCATGTCAGAAACCTGCTCTGCCTCTTTGTTTAACATTGGGGCTAATCTCTTGCTACAAGGAGGTGTGGGGGCTGGTCGGTGTGGATGTGCGTGTGTGTGTGTGTGTGTGTGTGTGTGTGTGTGTGTGTGTGTGTGTGTGTGTGTGTGTGTGTGTTTGGGAATCCTGCCAAACCATCTCAGAAAACCATGTGTTTCATCTTTTACCTCACTTAGAGCCGTTTAACATCTTATGTTGCTAATATTTCCATTGATCTCTGAGTTTTGTACCTAATTTGTCAGCAAAATGTGCAGTGCACTAGAAAATTATATGTTGATAAATTTTAAAGGGCCAATGTTATGTCTCAGTGCACTGATTGCAGTTTTTTAACCGATTGGCGATCACTGATCTTTAAAAAGCCTGAGCTGCTGATTCTGATTTCAGTCGATACTTTTTTATTTTGGTCTGAAATGTCACTAAATATAGCAAGAAAGTCGCTGAGTTGGTAACAGTGGGGTGACTATTGTTAGCTGCAAACATGCAGACATGATCTGGTGGCCTGGTCTGTCGGTCAGACCTCTCCAACAGCAGAGCAGAAGAGGACAGAGGTTGATTTTTAGACCTTTGCTGAGGTAGATAAAATCGGCTTCACATGTAAGTGTCGGCTGATCACCAATGACGGCGCCAATTTCCTTAAATTGGCGCCGATAATACTGTTTTCCAGGCACAAAGTGCCATTTTATAGAACAATCAACACTTTCATTTAAGATCCAAATATTCTCTCAGACCGATTAAAAAGGCGCTACATTCAATAAAAAGTGTTTCACTTGGTTGGTTTAGGAGGTACAAGGGACTAACATAAATCTTGATAGTGAATGAGGAGAAAAGATGGCATTTAAGATATTTATTTTCATCCGTATCTCGGCTCGTTTCTGTACAGACTGACATTTAGTTTTACAGAGAGCTCCACCTAACAAAACAATCATATAAACAGGAGAAGACTGGGATTAAGAAAAGGACAGCGCTCTGCTACAATTTTACCAAAAAGAGTACAAATTCTATAATTTCTTGAAGAGGCTGTCATCTTCATCTAACCTGAGTTAAAAACTATCATTATAACTGTTACAGTACCTGTCCAAGGTATCCATCATGGTCTCTGTCTACGTCACGTGTCAAACTCATGTAGCCCTCTAAATTCTAGACTAAACACTAAACGTGTTTAAGTATTACATTATCAATCAAATCAGTGCAGTTTTTATCCATTTACTGCCAAATTATATCAATCAGTCCCTCCAGTTTTTTGAGAATTATTGTGGAAATTCAACAACAAATTCCAGCACATATTTTGTGAATTTTTCTCACAAATGGTCAAAAACTTTCTTTCTTGTACTTAACAGCTGCCTCAGTCTTCATTGATGTTTGATTATAGTCCATGATCTATACAGCGAGTAGTAAAAGGCTGGATTTACCGTTATAAATAAGCACAAATATTTCCAAATCGGTGTCACAAGTACTTTTATTTTTATTGCAAAAAAATCACAAAAAGTATCACAAAATCCTGGAGGAACTGAAAAGATGTTCAATAATACTATTTAATTTTAATAATTCATTGATATTTTAACAGTTTGTGAATAGGTTTTATCAATATATTCTGGCACAATCGGCCCTATAACAGCATTCATGATCTTGATTTGGCCCAAAATGAAAATGAGTTTGACACCCCTGATCTACACGTTCGCTTAGCGTTTCGTTCAACATTAAGTCCATGTGGAGCGTCGCTGCCCCGTGCTTCCGGTACCACTTCAAGGGAAGCAGAGTCTAATAATATTCACAGTCTAAAAGGCTCCCACTCACTTACCTAACACTGTGAATCACTGCATTATATTAGTGCAACATTTTGCACATGACCTTGTCTAGCAACACAGAGGGCCACTCATACTGTGGGCTTCTGTGTAGCAACCTGGCGCTCTGTTCTGCTCATTTCTTAGAGTGGGTTATTGTGAGGGTCAGGGCGTTTGAGCACCCTCTTGGTGTGCGTCTCCCAGTCCAGCACATTTATATTCCACTGAGCCGTCCAGGTGAGTCACACATCTCTTAGGGATCCTTTAAGTAGAAGCGCTCCCTTTTAAATTCACATAATTATGTAAGTATTGTTGGTATTTAATTAATTTATATTAAAATTTTAAATATTTATCTCATACGAATGCTTCTTGCGTATTTATTTTTTGAAGTCCAATTATGTTTTTATTTCCTTAAATTATTTTGCACATTTTATGTGATATGTAACTCGTTTATGTTCGTCTCTGGTCCAGTAGGTTGACTTCGCAACAGACAAATTCAGGTTCTTTGAATTTACTTTAACAAAACAGGAAGTCAAGTTGGTGGTTAACATCAGTCCAGCAGCTTCTGCACCTATGTATTAAATAAAATATAATAAATAACCCTAAACAAACTACAGAGCTACAGTTAGCAACAATTAGCAGTTGGAAAATTAAACATAGCTAAAATGGACATTAATTATGATAAGAGTTAAAAATGTATACAAAACATAGCATGATTGCTCATGAAACACTTTATGTGATTAAATTTATCTAAAATATATGTTAAAATATAATATTTGTAAAGAAAACACGGAGCTGATCCTAACATTTTGCCACAGTTACAGAACAACAACTGAAAAAAGGGGGCGGAGCTGTCAGTTACCGGTTGCTACGGCAACCGGCAACTTCCACCAACTGCCGAGAGCAGCCTAACAGAAGAAACAACTTATTCACTAAACTAAATAAAGTCAAAGAATAAATAAACAAATGTTGACAAACTTCATGTATATAGTGTTAAGATAAATATATATATAACACCTGGAAGCTGTGGAAAAGCTAGGCTACACCAGTTAAGAGGAAATATAGATCCACTTTGAGGTTTACTGTTCAATAAAAGAGAAAAACTCTAAATTAAGAAGGTGGAATTTATTCCAAGTGTTAGTAATTCAATCTCTGCCTAAAAGTAAAGATATTTATCCTGTTGGCGGAGTCTCACCCAACAGATTCGAAAGGTCGGAGGTCGGTAAAGAGCCTTGATGGAAGAATATTAAGATTATTATCCTGGCAAGATTAATAAGATTACAACAACATTATGTCCTTGTATCATGGGGAAAACCTTAGGAAAAAATTGCAATCATGATGGAAACTTTTACAATTAGAGTTAGCATAAGAATATCTATAAAATAAGTGAACCAATGCTGGCTGATGGTGTCTACAGTTTCTGGAATCAAATACCAGACTATTAAAACCCTAACTTTTCACTTTAACATAAATTGATAACAGTGCCTCCAATTTCAAACCAAATTAATAAAATTTAATGGTAATTCTGTGTCCCGGTTTCTACATGCAGACTGAAAACAATATTGTCAAGTATTCCAAGAATATCCTTTTTGTAAAATAAAGATGTGAAATTGTTTTGTTAGGTAAACAAATGTAAATATAACCTTCTAAAAGCTGTGGACCAGTGATGGAAGTTTAGTTTTATGAATATTGTGTGCAAATTCAGTCTGGGCATCAATATGGTTATTCTTTTGTTAAAGTCTATCTAAAATGTGTTTGAAGCTGAAATCACTTTCATTTCTATTTAAAATGGCAACTTTAACTAATAATTCAATCTTACTGTGTGACCTGAAAGATGTGAAAAAGTAAGTGCACCCTTACTAAATCAGATTTATTCTGATTTGTGCTCCATAATCAAGTAAATTTTAATGTCAAAGATGACTGAGGGAAGTTATTAAATCACGACTTAAACGATTGACCACTTTTCTACACCTGCTTACTGCCTGATCTCATAAAAACAGAAACCACTTTATAGATCTTGTTCTTGTTTTACTTAAAAGACGTATGTCTTTCTGATTGCTTGCATTAGTGGCCTATTAAATGCATTAAACAAATAAAATCCAGATTCATAGGCAAAATGTTGACCAGCTCACTCTCAATTGCACTTTTATTTTATGTGATCTATAATCTGCTGTTATTAATTTATCATATTTAGCACAAAGAGTGTACAGAGGGACATGTGTACAGTATGTTTTCTTTTTAAATGAAGCGTAATTATCATTCCTTTTCTTCAACTCTTACTAGACTTATCCATGTTTTCTGGTCTGCTGTGCAAAAGTATGTTTGGCCATTTTTTTCTTCCTCTTCTGCACAAATTGCAGCATAATTGCACTTTCCGTAGAAATTGTTTAGCGATTTTCACAGAGGATGTCGGGGTTGCCTAGCAACGCAGCTGTAGTCGAACTGTAATTTGCTTGTTCAGTGTTTATTTTGAGGACTGACAGGCAGGAAGAAAACACGGTTCTGGGATCCCTGGCGCTTCCTCTGAAATCTGCTCTCTCATCGCTCTGTGTGCAAGTTCTAACTTATATTCCTCCATGGTCTTGTCTTTCCACTGCTGCTGTCTCTCGTTGATGTAATGGAATAGTGTGGACAGGTGTTGTGGAGTGGGAACTCTTTCTAATGCCACTTCTCAGAGAGCCCACGTTTGTGCCTAAACCTCCTGTCTGCAGCAGCCCTGCATATGGGCAAATTTTCCAGGAAGTTTCCTTGATGGCAGCCGGGTTCAGACGGTCCGGGAGGATTAAAAGCCTGCAGGGCGTGGGATTTGTTTTGTCTTAATTCTCAAAGGCGGGTCTAAAACGAGGACTTGGTTCTCTGAAGGATATTCATAGGACACCTTGTAGTTAAATGTGGCTGTTAAAGGTTCGGCAGCATTTGGTTGTATGGAGACGGGCAGAGTGTGGGGCTAAGCAGCAACAACAACAAAAAAAATGGATATACTGTTACATATAATTAAGCAGCTATAAATAGAGAGGTGTCATCTAGAGCTGTGAGCCGCTGTTGAAAGTCCAAGACAATAATTCACATGCTGACTGAGTGATTTTACCTTTTTATTCTCATAGAATTTGGTTCAAATTAGATATTTTATTCCTTTTGTGAACACTGCAAAAACACAAAATCATACCAAGTATTTTTGTTCTAGATCCTAGTGTAAATATCTTGGTACACTTTAAATTAGGGCTGCATTCATAATCGGTTAGTCTGACAATTAATCACATAAAAACCGAAACGTTCAACATATTTTTCTAAAATATTAGAAATATATTAATTATGCAAATATCCAAATAATCACAATTGCTTTTTTTAAAATAAGAACATAAATATTTTACTGCCTAAAATGCAATAATGTAGCATTCCTTTAGTGCACATGTTTCAAACTGAAGGCGCGTGGGCCAAATCCGACCTGCCGTAGATTTTTATGTGGCCCTCTAGATTCTAGACTGAACACTACGTGTGCTTAAATATTATGTTATTAATCAAATTGATGTAGTTTTTTATCTGTTTATTGCCAAATTACATCAATCAGTCCCTCCAGTTTCTTGAGAATTATAGTGGAAATTCAACAAATCCCACCACTTCTTTTAATGGATTTTTTCTCAGGAACTGTCAAAAACTTTATTTGTACTAAACAGGTGCCTCAGCCTTAATTGATGTTAGATTAAAGTCCATGATCTATGCAGCGAGTAATAAAAAGTTGCATTTACTGTCATAAATAAGCACAAATATTTCCAAATTAGTACCACAAATACTTTTAATTTTATTGCAAAAAATCACAAAAAGTATCATGAAATCCTGGAGGGACTGAAAAGAAGCTCAATTATATTTAATTTTAATAATTCATTTGTATTTTAACACTTTGTGAACAGGTTTCATCAATACATTCTGGGACAACAGGCCCTTTAAGAGGATTCATGATTTTAATTTGGCCCAAAATGAAAATGAGTTTGACATCCCAGATGCCGATTAGAGTAAAACATTTAAAGATAAGGTGTTTTATATTAAATGCAAAATAAATATTTAAATATATTGTACAGTTTTGGCTTAATTACTTCTGTGAATATGTTGTTTTTTTCATCTGTGTACTCCAGTTAACAATTAATCGATTGCTAAATTAGTTGATGATTAATCCGATTGATTGTTTCAGCCCTACTTGAAATAAGAAAATACTAACAGAGAACTTTTCAGCAAGATATAGGAGCTTGTTTTGAGTACATAATTCCTTAGTATTGATAGAAAGCAGTACTTCTGCTGCCAGAATATTTGACTTATAACATTGGAAAAATGTCTTGTTATAAGTGGTGTTATCCACCATTGAAACTAGTACTTTTTTCATCAATATTAAGAAATTATTGACTTAAAACAAGCTCCTGTACCTTGCTTATTTCAAGTTATTTGCACTGGAAACCAACCAAACCAACAGTACTTTTAGGATTAGCTTTTGTTTTGCTTTTTGAAGACCTCATTTGTCAGAGCGGTTTGATAAAGCGGTTCACCCCTGAACACCTCAAGGTGGGACTCGTCATACAGATGGAGACAGCAGCTTGAGGGAAACGAGTGGAACAGTTTTATATCAGCCTGTCGGCTCGCTATCCACCTGGCTTGACTCTGCTTGGACTGTTCCTCTCTGACGACCCTTCAGAAAACGTACATAAGTTGTCAACAGTGAAGAAAAAAAATCTTACCAAGTATTTTTGGTCTAGTTTCTAATGCAAATATTTGAGCAAACTTGAAATAAGACAAACCTAATGTACAGGTACATTTCCAGCAAGATATAGAGACTTGTTTTAAGTAAACAATTCCTTAATATTGATGAAGTTCTTGCTCCACTGACAGATTATTTAATTTAGAACATTTTCCAATGTTGTAAGTTAATTTATCTGCCAATAGAACAAGTACTTTTTAAATCAAAACTAAGGAATTATTTACTTAAAACAAGCCTCTGTATCTTGACGAAAAGTTACTTTTAAGTTAGTTTGTCTTATTCTAAGTGTGCCAAGATATTTGCATTAAAACCAGACCAAAATTACTTGGTAAGATTTTGTGTTTTTGCAGTGTGCTAGTGCTGTTCGTCTCTGACGGACCTTCAGGAAACACACATAAGTAATCAACAGTAAAGCAAAAATACCTTATCGAGTAATTTTAAGTTCAGTTTCTAGTGCAAATGACTTATTACACTCGAAATAAGACAGAGGTAATTTATAATGATCTTTTTATCAAGATGTAGAAGCTCATTTTAACTTAATTCCTTAATATTGACAGATTATTCGTCTTGAAATAATCCGACATTAAAACTGGTACTTTTTAAATCAATATTAAGGAGTAATTTACTTAAAACAAGCTCCTGGATTTTGTTCAAAAGTTACTTGTAAGTTAGTTTTGTCTTAGTGTACTAAGAAATTTTCACTAGAAACAAATCCAAAAATACTTGGTAGGATTTTAGGTTTTTGTAGTTTTGATGTGACTGTATAATTTTTAAAAATATTTTATACATTCAATGGGGATATTTTGTTACTGTGTTGCTGTAACAAATGAATTTTGCCACTGTGAGATTTCTATTCTAGTCTATAATGATGATGATGTCAGATGATTTTATTTTATGAGCTGAAAAACAGTCAGAATCAGTTTTTTATTCACAAAATTTGTTTACAAAGCAAGGAATTTGTCTACAGTTCCACTTTGAAAGTTTAAACAGTTTGTGTCCAGGATGTGTGGGGTCTGCAGAGATGTCACCTGACCTTTTCCTGACCCCAGATCTGTAAAAGTCCTGGATGTAAGTAGTTCAGCCCTGATGATCCTCTGTGCATTATTGTCTTCCTACCAAACAAGAAGGATAAAAAAAAAAAGAATTTTTGATCAATTTATTGCAAAAGTACCTTTTCTTAGGCCTGTTTGCCACCTTGTTGACATTTCCTTCATTACTGTGTAAATGACTATCAGCTGAAGTGACTGTCGCCTGCTGTGTGATGCCGTCTTGTCTCACCCGGGAGCTTCAGACAGGCTGATGAGTGACGGTATTTAAAGAGCCGCAGGGATAAAATAACCAGAGATAGCGAGTTCTTAGATAAACCTACTTAGATAAGGTTTGATTACTTCTGTCAATTTATAAATGATTCTTTTTCCATCCAAACTTTACATAAATATAAGATACACCCTCACTAAAAGGTGCTTTTGATCATATATTCCATCAGTTTTCAAAATGGCTGACATTGGAGTGTTGGGAAGACTATTTCAGATGTTTGAAATATTTTCTGTTTTGTTTTTGGAACATCCAGTTTGTCCAATTTTCAACCATCTTCTTTCTTATTCCACCGTCTTGGCTGTGTACCAGTGACAGCAGAACAGTCCCACAGTATGATGGTACCACTGCCATGCTTAACATTTGGTTTAAAAGGCTCACCTTGACTCCCAACAGTTACATTTTTAACGCAACTTTTCTCCAGAGAAATTTACTACTCTTGTTACAGTGATGATATCATTTCGCTTTTACAGCAAACAAAGTTTAGTTCTCACATAAAAACCTGTGAAAAACCTGCTGCTTATCTCCACTATTACTACTTTATATTTAGATGTAACATTTCAGTGATTTTGGATGAGATCCATCTTTAGGAGAAGTATTAATTCCAACTGAAAACGTTCTGCTAAAACACCACAACTTTACAAGTGCAACAAAACTTTTTTTTCAATTTTGATAACTGAAAACCCTCAGTAACTTAATTTGTGAACATTATTGTTAAACATCATATGAAAGGGTAAATTTGAAAGATTTTGTTTGTATTTTACTGCAAAACACAAATTCTTACCAAGCATTTCTTAGTTTCTAGTGCAAATATCTTGATATAAGACAAAACTAACTTAACTTTTAGCAAGAAATATGAGCTTTTTTCAGTCAATAATTCTGATAAAAACATATGTGGGGAAAAATGTTCATTGAAAGTAAAACATTCTGTGGAACCAGTTCGTTTTTTCCACATATCTTGCTGAAAAATTACTTTCAAGTTAGTTTTGTCTTATTTTAGATGTAATAAGATATTTGCACTTGAAACTAGGCAAAAATATTTGGTAAGATTTTTTGTAATCTGCATGATGTGCAGATTACAAAATGTGTTTTTACTTTGAAGAGCTTGAATTTTCTCAATAGAAATGAATGTACTGCAACAACAAGGAATTATCAATAATAAAAAAAAATAGCTGTGCTAATTTAATTTGAAAGTTTTCAGTGTGCAGTGTCACCTGCAGGTTGCTGGTTCTGCTGGATTTATTTAATTTAGTTTTAATTTAATTTATGCAGTTTAATCAAATTTATTTAATTATTAGATTTTTATTTAATTTGCCTCTTAATAAAGTATTTTTGCATTTGGACGTCCCTCTCTGCGTCCATCCTGTCCACACACAGGACTGGTCTGATGCCAGACCAGCAGGCCGAAGCGCCAGCAGCTACCAGCAGCTGCTGGCCTGCAGGCAACCTGTTAAAAGTTGCTTTTTATTAGTGCCTCCGGTGCCAGCTCCAGCTGACTGCAGGAGGAGGAGGAGGAGTGAATGGAGCAGCTCCAGTTATTTATGTGCTGCGAGGTTTACACACTAACTGTTGGAGCACGTTGTTAAATATCAGCAAACACGACCGTCTGACCCCAGGTATTAAAAATCAGCTGCTCGGCATGTTTGAACCCAAATCGGTTTCTAATATATCATATAAAATGTACCTGATCGTGAAATAAACGTTTTTTAGAAGTTGACATGTTAGTTAATAATTTAACCATTTTTTATATTTTAAAAATCATGTCAATATATTGTTTAATTCATTTAACAAGCTTTTGTCTGCATGTATTTAAAAGTACTGATTAAGACTTTCAGTCTGATGTCTGCTTGCCCTAATTATAATCAGTCTAGATGGTAATTCTGATTTTTTTTAATTCTAGAAAAAAATATCCAAACACCCTCTATCAGAGAGAAATACTGAGTTTTAAAATATCAAGTAGCTTGTTTTTCTATTTATATCTTCTTCTTCTTCTCCTTCTTCTTCTTCAACTTTTATTGTCAATCTTCCTTATCTTCCTTTTTTATCTATTTATACCTAAAAGGTTTTTATTGAAAGCAAAGTGGGGCCTAAAACTAATTAGTATTAGTATTACATACTAATATTTACTGATTTTTGGGGCTTTCAAAACATCATCAGTACATTGTCCTCACAATGAATCATAATTCTTATGTTAATTTCTTTATCCTGGTAATAAACTATTTAATCCATTCAACTTGTCAATAAGGTCTAGATATCAAGAAAAACATTTAAAGCAGCAATAACTCATAGCAACATGGAACTGGAAGCATTTTAATATCCAAACATCCATAACTGGTTAGTCACATGTTTAAATAACTATTTGTGATGGTAGGACAGAAGGGTGTTTTTATCTAAAACTACTAGCTTGTGACGTAGTTGGAATCTAGTTGCTATGGAGATTTGGATGAGTGGAGATTACTTTACCTCCTAATTAAAGATAAACTAACTCATTTCCTGATTTATGAAGATAAGGAAGCATCTTGGAATAGAGTTTGATTGTCTTTCCCATTTTGAGAAGTGGGTAAAAGTAGTAGTCTTCTACGTCAGGCTTTATTAATAATCCAGGGAAATGAGAAGTTGAATAAAAAAATTTCTTAGACTGATTGAGTTTAAACTAAAAATACAAGTCAGTTCTGATTTTTTTTAGGATTTTCAGTTGTGGTGCCGTTTAAAAACAAATAGGCTTCTCTCAATAATTAACAAATCAATTAATTGCATAATGAATTAAAACAAACTCAATTATTTCCATTGGCCTGATTTATCATTTATCTGTTCTATTAAAAACTGGAGGATAAAAGTTTTCAGTTTGGTGCTTTGGTCTCAACTAGCCCTTTTTTTGAAAGACAAATTTGTTTACTGAGGCTTCAAAATTCATTTTATTTGCTCTTTATTTAGTTTGGATATTTAAAATGTCTTCCACTAATGCAATAACAGAATATGTTCTTGCATTATTATTTTTGCCATTACTGTTATATTACATAAAAATGGTCTATATTATCGTTTATTGCAATAAATTCTGGAACAATTTATCCTCCAGCAGAATTTGTCATTGTGACAGGCCTAAAAACAAATATTTTATTTATTCCACTGAATAAATATCAGATTAAACCCTATTTTTCCCCTAAATTTTCCAAAGTGAGGCTATTCTGCTTCAACCCAACATGAATGAATTTTAAGGCATTTTGTGCATCTCCACCAGGGTTGCCTCGCTTTGATAAGCGCCATTGTGTTATTTAAACCTTTCATTTCGTGCAGAACTGCGGTTATCATCCCCAGCAGCAGTCGCTCATGTCCCCACCTATCAGACTGCCAGGGCTTGATTCAGATAATTGTGATGATGTGCTGCGACTTTGAAGTCCGTGTCGCTGGTTGGGGGCTGATGAATTCCAACAAACACATTTACATTCTGCTTTCATCTCGACACGAAGCCGAATTTCCAGAGCTGCTAACGTTTTACCGATGGTGGTTCCGGGATGCGGTGGGGCGGGGAGAGGATGGAGAAGCCAGGGGATAAAATGTCCAACATGAGTACTTAATTGATTCCATTATCATATGAACAGAAGCAAAACAAAGAATTCAATCAGACTTTGGATGACATTTCTGCATTTAGAGCACAGCGGGTGTTTAGCTGCAGCTTGATTTATGCTGTCAGCGTGCCATAATTGCTCAGCCATTACAGGTAGTGAAGCTGCATGCTTTCACTAAGAAACATGTAACACATTCAAATCAGCTTTTATTATAAATACAGACATGTAGGAACGATGTACTTCTGTCTGACTCTAAGATGTTTGACACGTCCATCTGGAGTTTGGCATATTTTTGTCAGCGTAAAGTCTGGAGATAAATAAACAAAGTGGCCTTTGTATGCCTGCAAAATCTCATAAAGCTGCCATTGAATATGTAAACACAGGAAACTGTGCGACTCTGTTGCCCCCTTGTGGACGATTCAACAACTTACATACATTTCCTATTCATACTTCTGAACTTTTCCCCATTTTGTCATGTTATAGCCACAAACTTCAATGTATTTTATTAGGATTTTAAGTATTTGACCAACACAAAGTAGTGCACAATCCTGGGAATGTTTTCAAAGATTTTTTTACAAGCAAAAATCGAAACGTTGCTTTTGTAATTTAGTCACTAATTTAGTCACTAATTTAGTAGAGTACACTTCTGTCTAAATCTGGCTGTGAAAATCAAGAAGATTTGAGATTTTGAAAACTAAGGAGAATAGCAGACAGGCCAGATAATGTGGAAAACTTTAAATCAGGATTAGGTTCTGAGTTCCGGATAGATTGACATTTATACCAAATTTGATTTCTGATTGAAATTTTTTTCCTCACTTTTTTTATAAATCACAAATAACAGAAAATATCTTAAGAACTGTCTTATTTCAATAATTTGTTATGGGAGTTGACCTGAATTCAATGTTGAAATGAAGAAAAGCCAAACAAGATGGTGGTTCTGTGTAGGTCAACATCACTGTAAACCTTTCCAAAAATTAAATCTTCAAAAACATAAAATTCAACTAATCGATAAAATTGATTTATTACCCAGCCCTAGTTTTAAGACAAAATCCTAAACTTGGAACATATCAGAGAGCTCTGCTCAAACCAACATTTGAAAATGGAAAAAAATAAAAAATGACACGTCTACAAAGCTAACAACATGGTGAAACGTGGTGGTGGCAGCATAGTGCTGTGGGGATGCTTGTCTTCAAATAAATCTTATGCAGATTTCTCCTTTCATCATTGTCATTCTAGATATTATGAAACGTCCAATGAAAAACGAGCGGATGGACAACCACCCTCCCACCAAAAGTAAGGAAGGCCAGGAGGAAGACGAAGAGGAGAATGAAAGGGTGAGGAGGGTCAGGGTTGGATTTAAGGCCAAGCGGGAGCGTCGGCAGGGGAGCAGCAGCGCCACCATGTGCCAGGTGTGCAACATAAGGCTAAACTCCAGCGCCCAGGCGCAGATCCACTACAGAGGCAAGACGCATCAGAGGAGGCTTCGCCGACTGGCGAAAGCTGTCAGCGCAGGTAAGACAACATCAATCAATAAATCAAATTTTATTTGTATAGCACATTTCAGCAGCAAGGCATTTCAAAGTGCTTTGCATCATAACCAACACAAAAACACAAAGTCATGCAGCATAGGATCAACAATCAAAGCATGACTTTAAGTCATGTTTTGATTCAGTTCCATCATTAAATTTGTAATTGATTATGTTTCAAATACAATCCTAAACAGGTGGGTTTTTAGTGGAGATTTAAAGGAAGTCAGTGTTTCAGCTGTTTTGCAGTTTTCTGGAAGTTTGTTCCAAATTTGTGGTGCATAGATGCTGAATGCTGCTTCTCCTCGTTTGGTTCTGGTTTTGGGGATGCAGAGCAGACCAGAACCGGAAGACCTGAGGGGTCTGGAAGGTTGCTATGACAACAGCAGATCTTTTATGTATTGTGGTTCTAAACAATTCAGTGATTTGTAAACTAACAACAGTATTTTAAAGTCTATTCTTTGAGCTACAGGGAGCCAGTGGAGGGACTTTAGAACTGGTGTGATGTGCTCTATCTTCCTGGTTTTAGTGAGAACGTGAGCAGCAGCATCTGGATCAGCTGCAGCTGTTTGATTTGTTGGACAGACCTGAGAAGACGCTGTTGCAATAATCAATGCGACTACAGATAAACGCATGGATGAGTTTCTCTAGATCTGGCTGAGACATTAGTCCTTTAATCCATGAGGTCAACATAACACTGGCTTGCTTTTAGAAATCTTTGTTGTTAGCATATTTGGGGGCTGCTTGTCATCAACGTCTCAGTACACACTCACTTTCAGATTGCTTAATTCCCGCTTTTACAATTTACAACAACCAGCACAGGACCAAGTTAACAGTTAATTAAGCTAAACACAAACAAACAAAAACACATTAAAACACACAATGCATTGGTGATCCATGGGAGCCCCCTAGTGGTCCACGAGGTACTGCATGTAAACAACCGTTTCGTTGCGGTGACGTCAGCACACAACAATTGTTAGTAAAGAACAACTTATTTTTTTATTTCTATGTATTTAACATCATTGGAAAGCTTAGGATCCACACTTTGAGAATCTGTAATTAACTGAAATCTTGTAGACTTGTTCAGGGATCATTATTTTCATTAGGCATACCTCTGCAGAGTTGTTGCATGTCAGGTAAAACTTTCTGCAGTGAAACATCTACGCAAAAGTTGCAGTCTTTTCTAATAAAGCACCCGAAATTATGAGACGAGCAACATGTTGGGTTTTGTCAACTTAGACAGAAAATCTCATATCTTTGTGTTTGTTTGACATCACTCATGTTGGCTCAAAATGACCACAGTTTAATCATCAACTGCTCCAACCTGAACAAAACGTTATGAACTTTGACAAAATGTTATTTACTGCAGGGCTGTTGTGTCCAGCGCTTCTTCTGCTGGGATCTGATTTATTGTATTCAGTTCAATACAGGGTTTGCTTCCAGAAAAATGACCTGGAAAGTAGAAATACATAAAATTCATATCACGGTATATATTGTGATGTATGGCAGTCACAATATACGGTCCGGCTGGGTTGCACAGTGTGCTTTTACGAGTTTTTCCTTTTCTTTTTTTATGTGGTTTTGAAAAAACCGTCATCCCGCCCCACGGCGCTTCCTCGCTGTCCAACCGTGGCATCTGCTGCGCTCCTCCTGAGCATCACACTAAGAAGGTGGAAACGGGGTTCTTTGGACTCAGCGAACTGTACCCCCTACACTGTAAAACATTTGAAGGTGGTATAACTTGAAAATGAAAGCTCACCTGGTGCCTTGAAAATGCAATTTAAGTGAACAAGAAAATTGTTTTTGGTTTTAACTCAGAAATTAAAGTAAATGAAGTTGATTTAACAACAAGAGACAAGTTATCTAAACATTGTTTTTTAAGTTCATTAATCTTGAAATGTGAGTTTTAACTTAAAGCTGCACTTTAAACCAAATAATTATTTCCCAATATGCAAGAAATTTCATTAAAGAGCCACATTTCTGTTTTTTCACTGACATTATGAAGTTGAAATAACTTATTTTACTATAGAATATTTAAGTCTTCTGATCTAATAATGAATTTTATTAAACGTCTTAATGAATTCGAACATTTAGTGAAAATAGGACATTAAAATAAACATTTTCCTTAATAACACAAGAGTCAGATCAATGTAACACACTTCCATCTCAGGATACAAAAACATGCCGCTAAGCATTCTGGGAAATAGTTCCCACTCCTGTCTTTTTCTTCTTTCAGTTTTTTAAGTGCTAGCCTAAAAACTCTAGTTAATTCAACTCTTGGGAGGTTTGACAACATTAATACAAAATTAACACAACTTACTGTTTATCTTTCACAAACTCACACATTTAGGTTCAAAACCTAAATTCCTACTGGTTTGTCGCTTATCTTGTTCTGAAATTAGAACTACTTCTTTTCATGGATTAACTTGTGCAAACTTGCATTATATTGTAAAATATTACAACTTGAGAGACAAAACTGGTAGAAATCTTTTGGAATTTTCTTAACTTTTTTATATGTTAACTTTTGCAAACCATTATTGCACTCTAAGAATGTAGCTGCTGCTCCAAACAAGCTTTTTCTGAGCACCTGTTCTGCTGAAGGATCATTAATCACCTCCCGTCAGAAACATCTGTGTCACTCTGCGTCTCCGACTGGCTTGATCAATCTGCATTTGGGAAAGTAAAGGAGTCTAATGAACAACTGGCCGGTAAAATGGCGCTTTTCTAATGCTGATTTATGATGCTGTCTGTTGCTGTTGGCTTGGCGCACTTATTTAGCTGTTTGAGTTTCACACAGCACAAAAGAGTAAATAAATTTAAATCTACTGGATAATTTCTCCCTTATTTGAACCTTATTTTGTCATCATGATCACATTATTGACTTTTTCTGTGTCAGATAATAGCCTTTTGAAGATCATCAGTCATACTTAACCTTCCTGCCTGATTCATTTCTACTGGTGAGAAATATTGAGCATGCTTCTCTATGCATATGCCTGTGTTTGAACACGTTATTCACTTAAAGCTTTTTATGGAAACAACTTGTATTTTTATAATAAACAAGACTTTTAACTTCTAAGTTACATGCAAAATATCAATACAGGATGCAGTCAAAACTAAGATAATAGTCACAACATGGTTAGTATAAAAGAACAAATGGTATTGACTTAGTCTGCACCTTTTAGAGTTGTTTTTGTATAACATTTTGAAAACTTTGTATCCTTTTTGTACCACTTATAAATAATGTACTACTTTCTATTGGTATAGCTTATAAAATCCCAGTAAATACATTGAAGCTTGTATTTGTAACGTGACAAAAATGCAGAAAAGTCGTCCATCCTGTTGGTCAGTGACTAAAAGAAATGAAGCTCTAACATTTCTAACAAAGCAAACAGGAAGCAGGAATCTTCCTAAATACTCCAATTGAATAAAAAAATATATATGTAGTTTACATTTTATTTTTTTATAGCTTTATTGTGATTGTGGCTCTAGTAGAGTGAGTTTAATGCATTAATGTCTTACCACAGAATCCTACCAACTACATGCACCAAAACTAAACATTGTACTTAAATTAAGCAGCTGGCTGCTAAAAAATAGACTTTTTTCCTATCTGACAATAAGTGTAGAATACATTATAATTAAAGTCAATAAAAAAATATCTTCTAGATTCCTTATGTTACTAAATATCTACATTTAAAAATGTAGATGCAGATGAAGGTCACGTTTTAACAACCAATTCTGAAATTCAGTCAATTTGAGCATTAGTTACTACTTGGAATAAATTATTGCTTCCTTTACAGATATATCCCGTGCAGTAAGTACTAAATTATAATATTTCTGCATGGATTGGCAAAATCCCATGTGAAGTCAGGGTTTCCCTCAGTGTATTATAAGCCTGGCGGGCCACCAGGCTTTACTTGTGCCCTGACCAGGCTTACCATTATTTATTTATTTAAGTCTTTTTAAAATATTTGCATTTTTTTAAGACTTTATAGTTGGTGTTCAGGTTTTAATCTTCCAGACTTTCAATAACACAATTATCAAGTGATATTTTCAAATTTCCTGTCAACTTTAAACATTTTTTAACTCAAAAACGCAACGGGCAGCTGGATGAATAACTGCCATAGTGTCCAACCACTGGGCTTGTCAAGTTGTCTGGGGGAAACCTTGGAAGTAACAAGTATTTTATGAGGCTTTTCATATGTTATTTTTATCAAATCAACAGAAAGTTTTTGTGTTAACCTTTTAATGTTGTGATGGTAAAGATTTAGCTACATAAAAACCTAAAAATAAAGCAGATTTTGCATTTTTCACACTACCTTTGTTAGGCAGCCACTGTCTCTGCTGCTTATTTAACAGCTAAGAAGAGAAAAGAGGACAAGCCAAGTCAATTAAGGTGACTGTTAGTATAATTCAGACTGTGCAGCAATGAAACATCTAATAATACTTATTCCCTCCAATCCCTTCTCACAGCAGAACCAGCTTTCCTGGGGGTTTTTCAGCTTCTTCAAGTGATTGCACAAATGAAAAGAGATTTTAATAGACTGTTCTCACTGGGGGCCTTTTGAAAAGGGAACGGAGCAAATCGCTTATCACCGTTCTGCTGAAGAACAGAGCAGAACAGAGGCGAGGAGTCCTTTCAAATCACGATTATCTTTTTTTTTAGGTTTTGTGTCTGGATTGGTGGATTTAAAACTACAGGAAAGTAAAGAAATATTAAGACGTAATCTCTCAGTTGTGCTCCATTTCATGTTAATCTGCTGGCATCGTATCATGTGGGTTTCATACCCTACTAACCCCACTGTCCATTTGACTTTTTCAGCCCACCTAATCTGTCTGAACTAAAAAACTCTGAGCTGTACAGTGTCTGATTTGGCTTTTATTGTGGATCTCCTGTCTGTGGCCTTATTTTTATTGTTGCCTTGCAGTGAGAAGGTTCTGGGTTTGAATCCCTGCTTGGTGTCTTTCTGCATGGAGTGTGCATGCATGGTTTCCTGTAAAGACTGTGCCTGCGGGCAAAGACGATGGGTGGATAGATAAAAATAGGGATTCATGTGAAATCAAGCATCACTTCCACTTTCAAAAGGTCATGCTTACATATGTTGCACCTGTGATCTCCCAGATTTTCTACTATTCTCCCCTCATTTGTGAAGAACTTGGTGTGACATTTGACAGAAATTTTAAATTTGACAACCTGGAGGTCAAGCTTCTACCAATGAAGACTTACAGCCAAGGTCAAAGGCCATCATCGTCTCAAGGATCTGGCCCTTCTATTATCGTGGCTGGTTTATTATAATCCACTCTGATTACTTTATTATCTGCAACTAGTCAGAAAGCATCAGCCTGTTTTCTTACTGGAAAGAGGAACCATGACCACACATCACCAATACTGGCTTCACTTCATGAGCTTCCAGCGCCCTGTTGGATTCATTTTCAATCGTTGTTGGTTTTTAAGGGTGTTTTTACACCTGATAGCTCGGTAGACTTGGTTTATTGGCTACCAAAATTGCAATATTTGTTAAATTTTCAGCTGGTGCGGTTCTCTTTCGCACTGCATTGTCAAATGAACGGTTGCTGTTCCCCTCCTCGCCTTTGGAGTCGGTGCACCAAGAACCACTGAAGGAAACAACACAAAAACCTCTGAAGAAGACATGAGCGCAACTTCTTTCTTTGCAAAACATAAACATAATGGAATATTGTGAGATTTTAGTGTTCGTACAATTTCTTTTTCGTTTGTTTTGGTTGTATTTACACAGAATGCTTCCTGCTTTTGGAGGAATTCACATATGAGCATCAGAGTTTACTTCAACCAACCAAACTGAGATATAGGTTTTAGATGAACCAGTGTCATGAATTGTGGTGTAAGGTGGTGAGGCAGACGCAGCAGACCCAGGTTGAAATGAAAAAAATATGAATTAATGATGAAAATGACCAAAAACACAATCCAAAAAGCACAGCTGAGCAGAAGCTAAGGCTCAACAAAGGGTTATATGAATGGACAGCACGGAAGGACAGACAGACTGGGATCACACGTTCAGCTAGACGAGACGTATACAACCAGGACCCGACAGAGACGCAGAGACACAGGTGACGCTAAATACACAGGAGGTAATCAGGGAACGAGACACACCTGGGAGTAATCAAGGGGAGACAGGACAACACGGACAACTCAGAAGACAGAAACTCAAAATGAACACACAGAAAAACACAGATCATGACAACCAGAGTTTGATTCACACCTTCCCAAACCAACCAGACTTTCTGAGCAAACACACTAGAGGTGAATTCATACTAACTTTTAGTTATTTAATGGTCTGGCACCCCAGGACTAAAGACTCGGCTCGTGGACTCAGGAACATCCTGCCATTCAGATAGACCAACCTGTCTCTTTGAGAGTGTTAAATATTTTGAAAGGATCATTTTTGATCCTTTTCCTTTTCCATTCCCTTTTCAAGTTATAATGACTTCCACAATATAACTTTACATTTATCTAGTTTTAATATGTTCTGTATCTTATACTTTTTCCCCTTTTGTTCTTTATTATGTGCATGCACTAACCACTGTTGACTTTGGTCATCTTTGGTTGTTTTTAAAGTCCTTTATAAATAAACTCTATCTTGACTTGATACATATTTTGTATCCTGTTAAAGCAGAACTACATCCTCAGATCAACAAATATCCCACATTTACAACACAGTCTGAGAAAAGCTGGTGCAGAACTTCTCCTTTTAGATACTCTACAAACTTTTCAACCTGAAAATGTTGTTTTTGTGAGTTATGACCTTGAACATTGCTTACATCATATATGGTAATTTTAGCCTGAAAGGGGAAATCAAAGCTTTTTGTCTTCCTTAAATAAAATCTCACTAATGGGAAATTTCTTAAAAGTAGCTCTGCTGCAGATAGGCTTAAATGTTTTTCTCAAGGTTGACGGGGTCCTGTAAACTAAAATACATTATTAGAGACATTATTAGAGGTTAGCTGTGGCAAAGCAGAAGCCATTAAGGGCAGAGTTTCCAGAAACATATTTTACAGACATACATCAACCTCATATATTCCAAACAGCAGAGCAGCCATGTTGGAGAGAAAGAGCTTCAAAAATTTAGTGCTATTACTTTGTGCAGTGGAGCAGATTTGCAGCTATGTCAAGATGAGAAATGTCATTACATGTGCACTTTACATAGCTATGCTTATTACATAAGCATAGCTATGTAATAGTCTAATAACTGGGGGTGTAACAAAGAGATGATAAACCATGATTGTTTCACCAGACAAGGTGAGATTTTAGGAATATTCTCTGGATAATTAAAAAAGGAAGAGTCCAGATTTTTTTAAATGTCTTTACAATTTTCACAATTCCAATCTGTTTGATAAATTACTCAGTCCAGGTTTCGTCTGTCCCCAAATGCCTAAAGTGTTCAGAAATGCTTTATTTTTGAGCTTGCACAATTGAAATAATCATTTCATAAAGATTAGGATTAAGTCAAGTTCAGACACATTAAATAACTGCAAAATAAGGTTTCCCCCAGAAAACTTGCTAAGCCTGGTCTTTAGGTGTCAGGGCAGTAATTCATCCAGCGGCCCCTCATGTTTATCAGTTAAAAATTGACAGGAAATGGGATAATATCTCATTACACTCTCCTAATAACCAAATTAACTAAATAAAATGTAATGCTTATGAAGATATAGTGGCTTGTTGTGTGGTTTTGGATGTTTAATTATTGAAACAGAAAATAAATATGTATGTGACACTGCCTCTTATAAAATAGCATTAGTATGGAGTCATATTGCTGCCATAAACGCTGAGGAGCACATTAGGTAATCACAACAGCGCATAATAATCAAATGCTTACAAAATAAAAAACACGCAGCTGTTTTTTTGACAGTAAGAATATCTTTTGGTGTCTGGAAAATGAGCCGTGTTCAAAAACCTCCTAATTGTTGAATCACACTGCGCTGTTACCTGGCAACCCCAGCCAATCCCAGCCCATCACCTAGCAACCAGCTGTGTGTTCAATGACTTTGTTTTGGTGTTTTTATGCTGTAGAGCACTTTGAACTACCTTGTTGCTGAAAGGTGCTCTACAAATAAACTTGATTGATTGATTGATTGATTGATTGATTGATTGATTGATTGATTGATTGATTGATTGATTGATTGATTGATTGATTAGCTAGTCTGTATGCGCTGTACAATGGCTTCTGGAAAAGACGTGCGTTATTGTTGATTTATTATTTAGAAACCACTTACTGCGTTCTTGAGATTGTGCAGGAGGCTCCACTTCTGCTTTTCAAAGATGTCTGGTTGTATAATTGTGCATTAGTTTTCTTCCATTTTCACATGAGAGTGTAAACGTTGTGTTGGTTGTTGTGGCCAGCAGAAGCTTATTTGGATTTAAAGTGACAAGCGGCCCTAAAACATTGGATTTATGTTTGGAAACCTCTGCAATAAATTTCAGGTTTGGGAACTGTTCTTATATTTAATCTGTCAGATGCTGTTGCCATTTGTTTCTGTAACCTCATTCTTCCCCCACAACCTTTAACAAATCTGTAGTTCCCATAAGCAGCGTAGCATGTCAGGTGCATGCAGAGTCCACAAACAACATCTGTGGGGAGTTTTCTAGATTCATGACAAGATAAAAGCTCGATGCGTGTTGCCAACATGTGATCGTTTCGCCTGAAGTCCTTTCTCTGCACGTTTCATTTGACTGCAACAGCCTGAAATCAAGTGTAAAACTGTCAGGTTTTGTCTGTGTTGTGTTTTCACACCACATTTATTGAAGTGGACAAGGAGCCAGAGAGGAGCTTGGTGAAAACAAGCTCTGTGTGAGTCCCTGTTAAATCTGTTTGATGATTTCATCTGAGGGACAAAAACAATTAATATTAATTAATATACAAAAAATATGTTTAACCTCTGTTAAAATCTCACTAACTGTTTTCAGAAACTATTGAAGAGGAAACTGACATTTTTAAAACTTATTCAGCCTGAAATATTCATATGTTAATCCTTTAAAGGGAAACATGCAAATCTAACTATGTTTTTAAATTAAACAAAATGCTTTTTGTCTTCCTTAAATAAAATCTCACTAATGGGAAATTTCTTAAAAGTAGCTCTGCTGCAGATAGACTTAAATGTTTTTCTCAAGGTTGACGGGGTCCTGTAAACAAAAATACATTATTAGAGACATTATTAGAGGTTAGCTGTGGCAAAGAAGAAGCCATTAAGGACAAAGTTTCCAGAATCATATTTTACAGACATCCATCAACCTCATATATTCCAAACAGCAGAGCAGCTGTATGGAATTTCTCCTTACCCTACATTTTAATGGGGTTTATTTTTTATTATTGTTAGAGCTTGAGATGGGAGAATGATTGACAAATTATGTTTTTTATGCATTATTTTTTTGTTTGTTTGCTTTAGATTAAAACAAAGATCATACTCAATGTGTTTTGGACAAATTATCAGTTATTTATTAGCTTTCCAAAAACAGCAGTAAAAAATAAAATATATTTTGCAACTTTAAAGAAAAATGCATCTTTTAAAACTACTAAAGAGTGAAATACACATTCACAAAAATCCCTTCATTCACATAAATAACTCATTTTCTTTATTTGATTATGAATATTATCATTAAACTCAACAATTGAAATCAAAATGGATTGCTACCATTATTAAGTTTTTAGAAACACTTGTTTTGCCTCTAAAAATACACTTTGTTGTGTTTCTAAAAGCTTCATATTAATACAAACTCACAGTAAGTCATAAAAGGTGCTCTGCTTATCACCTTTCATATAAAATAAAACTCTTACTAGACTGAAATATATTGTATAATTATGCTGATATAGCAAACTAAAATGATTGAAGTTAATTTCTGGTTAACTTACAACTTTTAGAGCTTTAGTTTTTTTATATTTCAAAATCAGCGGCACCGTTTTTCTTTTAATTCAGAAACAAAATCCTCTTAAGCTCCTTTTAAAATCTTTTCTAATAGATTTTATCCATCCTGTGTGATGTAAACTTTCAGACTCTTAGCAGCTGTGTGCGAACAGCAGCAGTCCATTCAGAAGAATGAAAACAGATTGAGCTCTATTGTTTGGCAAATATGTGGGGAAGGAAACAGCATAGAGCGTCTTTTAGGGAACATGCAGGTGTGAACCGTGAATAGAAACTGTAAGAACGAAGAGGGAGAGAGATTTTGGAGTGTATTTCTCTCCTCACTCAGTTTCCTCCTCCTTCGCTCTGCCTTATATACTCGTACGCGCTTGCTCTTCAGATTCTCAGATTCTCTTTCGTCCTGCGCTCATTTGCAGCCCGTCTTGGTTTTTCTGTTTCCTTTGCTGAAAAGAACGAGCTGATCAGCGGAGCATGACACTTTTAATTAAAACCCATGTGAGTCGTTCTTTTGCAGTGGATCTTTGGATTGCGGCTAAGGCGTGTCACTGATCCGAGAAAAGAACGCAGATACAGAAAAAATAAAAAGTCTTTCTTTACTGGGAGATACTTTTTGTTTTGCTGAACTTTCCTGATTTGAGGAATCCTAAAACACGTGGAGATGCTGCTGGGTAAGAATTTATCAGCTTTACTTCTTTACTGGAAACAAAGAAGCAGATTTAACTCTTAAGGTTTTGAATCTGACTTCTGCCTGCATGCATGTGAGCGCTCTCCTGTCACTGGATGTTTAGAAACAAAGACTTCACATCATTATCGCTCAGGGGGAGGTTTGGTCTCCCGACTACCATCTGCCCTAATGCAGTTCCTCCTGCTTGCACAACGAGTCCCAGGCCTGTTTGTTTTCCTAATTGACCCCTTTTGATGAAGCCGAGTGTGGAGTTTAGACCGTTTGCAGCGCCGCCGTTCCCAGATGTGTCAAGTCATTTCGGAGCCACGCAAGAACAGCAGCGCCTGATATCACTGCGCACATTGCTGCCAATTATGTCTCTGCCTCCCTGGGGAAATATCCCCAGATTAGTTTGCATAATTGGTGGCTGTTAAAGATAAAAGAGGTGTAGGGACATCAAGTCAGATTGTTTATGTTTTTGCAATTAAAAGGGAAAATATTTTAGAATGTTTCAGTTTAGTGTGTTGGTTGTTAATCCTGAGATTCACTGGTATGCTGAGGAGATGTGATTTAGTGGTTATACTGAATAGATTATTATTCATTAATATTTCTGGACAAGCTGTGATATGTTAAATAAGCCACTGCTGGATTGGAGCATATTTGAACCAGGACTGGATTAGTAAAATAATCTTTAGATAGAGAGCCCCCTCTGAAACACTTATTGTAATAGTTCAAACAACAATTATACCTTAATATGCATTAATACACACAGTGGAGGTTCATTTAACATATCTCCAGAAACTAACGTCCATAGTTTTCCTGCTCTTTGGGGTTCAGCCAATCAGCACTAAGGAAAAATAAATGGCGTTTTTGGATTTGCTGTTTTGAAAATGCTAGCCAATAGAGTGTCAAGCAGCATTTCAGCTTCCTAAGCTGCATTTTCATTCAAATATTTGGGATATCTCTAAGAAAAAATCTGCAAATAAGCAGGGGTCCACTGTAGTTTATTGTTTAATACATAGTAGTTTTTAGATTGTGGTGTCATTGTAATTTCTTTGCCATTAGAGGAATTTTTTTTTACTTTGCTGCAGTGCAATCATGTTCTTCTGTGTTGTTATCTTCTAATGTGAAATGGCATTTTTCCCTTTAACGTAAACATTCACCAGAACAACTGTTGTTTCTTTGGTCTTTAACTTTTGCCACGTTTAAGAGGGGCCATTTCAATAAACAAAAAAACTGTAGTTTGTAGTGGAGGTACAAAAAAATGACATACAATATTATGCATTTGAATGAAAATACACTGAAGTGGACCAAAAATACAGATTAAAATCTCTGAGTTTCTTGAGTGTACTGCAGATGTAAATGTGTATGTGTGCAAAATACATACAGGTGACTACAGAAATATATTCAGAATGGTCTATAAAAGTTCCTGTGAATGGAAACCCTGAGTCTCGTCTATGTGCCGGCTCTGGGCGCTTTCTTCTACAAATGACAGATTAGGAGGATCAAAGGGAAACGGAGAGAAGATAACTGTAGCGTTTTGCCCGGCGGCCATGCTGCATCTGTCCCCACCGTCATCAAGAGCGCGTTTCGATGTCACACTCTATGTGTAATAAATCTCATCTATATTCTGTCTTACATGAGAGAGAAGCTATAAAGATACACCAACATATTAAATCACAGTTTTCTGAGTTTGTTAATTTACATTTCCAGTAAAGTTGGTGAACATTAGATGATCAGGATTCTTAGCTTTGCTCTCCTGCTTTGACTTTATGTCCATTTAAACCAAATAAAAATACTGATGTGTAACAATTCATAGATCTGATGGCTGTACTCTGGTTGTTTAGATCTGAGATGTGCAATACTCCCAGTTGGCTTATATGCTGAAACATGCTGCCAAATATACTTAAATATGCTATTATTAGTCGTATTTAAGGGTACAAGTGACCTTGTAAAGTTTAAATTTATGATCTGAAACTGACCCAAAATGTGGGCTGGATTAGACCAAAATTATTGTTGTGATGGTCGAGTGGAGCTCGGGCTTATGCAGTGTGTTTAATCAACCTACAGCATAAACAAGAATGCACAACATAAATTGTGGTAGTCTACCTACTGTAGTCTAAATAGAGGAGTTTTTGTGGGAGAATTTTTCTGCCATAATTTGAGAACACACACTTTCAGTCTGAAAGCAGGATTTCATGTCTTTTATTCTCAAAACTTGTAATGCTTGTACTCAAAACTTCAAATATTCACTGTGCTTTCTTAAACCTTTATCCTCGCACTCAAAACTTGTCTCTGCTCGGATCAAATCTCCGCTTGCAACCTCTCTGCTCGATTGCGAATCATTTTCTGTTCGCCCTTGGAACAAAATAGTACCATCGCCTGGCAACCTCTCAGCCAATAGAATGAAAGTGTTACACTGGGCGCTTTTGTTTCCTTCTAATGGATGTGCCTGTGTGGCTACTATCGATTGTAGCGACTAGATAGGTAAATATCAGAACGCTGAGGTCGTTGTTTCTCCCTTCATCCAGTGTGGAAATTTCTGATATCCTTATTTAGATCAAATTAAAATGAAATGTTCTATTACAGAGACGCAGGCTGTTACAATCGATTTAGGCACATCCAGTGACAGGATAAGTCAAAGAAACAAACAAACTTCGTCTTCGGTTACATGGAGTCATGATGCTTTAACAAAAATACTCCCCAGAAAACAGTCTGTTGGAAAAAGCAGCAAAAATCTAAAGACAACTAATTTTTAAGCTGTTTCTAAATCTTGTTACGAAAATAAAAAACGGAAGGCTGTCATGTCAGGTTTTTTGTGAGGTTAGATGCTTTCTCTGGATCAGTTATTAGTCCAATATTTCATTTCTTTTTTTTTTATCAACTGTGTTTTTGAAGAAATCTTTCGATTTGTGATTTAATGGCAGCTTTTGGATTTGTTTGAGCAGGAAATTGGCATGATCGGTAATCCCGCTGCTTCGTTATCCAGCAGCGATAATGACTCATTATTCTGATGGAAGGCTGACGAGTATTCAACAGTGTAGTTTTAATGGCTCCGCTGCTGGTGCAGATCATTTCTGCGCTCTGATGTAATTAGTCTGCTGTACTGACTTAATATTCATTGTCAGTGAGAGCGTTTTATTTCATTTGTGCCACAGCAGTACACGGACGCACTGAGTGCTGTTCAGTTCAGCAAGTGGATTTTCTACCACAATTTATGTCATAAGCTTTTATCCAATTCTAATTTTAGATAAAATTACACTTTTAGTGATAGGATAAGCCAAAGAAATACTTCTTCTTTCTTCTTTTTATTGTATTTTTTTATAAACGGCTCATAAAACATAAAAATATGTCTGCATCCTTATTAATTAGATATTTGTTTGAATATAGCTCTCTTAACAGCGTTTGACATTTTTTACTAATATTAGGTTGGCTACTTATTAGTTTATATTAATAGATGATTTGTAGAATTGGTTTTGTTTTTTGCTAGATGTGATTTTTTTTTTTTTTTGCACTTTTACTTCACTTCTACCAGCAGCTCAAGAGCTTTATTGTTGATAATGAATGAATTAAAGAATTTCCGATACAAACTTCTGCTGGTTTGTTAAATTGTTAAAAAATGAGAAAACTAATACATTTATATAATCTGTTTAGCCATTTTTGTCACAGCCCCGTATCTGAAGCTGCTACAGTCTTTCAGGCTGGCAGCCATATTTACTGCTGAAAAGAGCATCGGGTCAGAAAAGCTGCTAATTACTAAGTTCATGAGGCGGATAACGCTCGGCACAGACTCTAAATACCAATAAGTATCTGCTACACATTTGCCTGCTGCCATTCAGCGGTTCTGATTGGACTCTTATCAGAGTTTGAACAGATGGTGGCAGCGTATTTTGAGTGTGTTTGATATGGCCTGTTAATATGTAAAGTGCAGAGGGTCGCTAATGGAAACACAGCAAAAATTGCTCTATCTGTATGAGCCCTGAGCACGGGATGCAAATGCAGGATTCAGCAGATGTTAGTTTTGGTGCAGAAAGCTCCACATGACCAACAGAAAGCAGAAACCAAGCCAAGATCAAGGCAAATATGTGGAAGTATATGACAAATATATTGGAAATATACTGGAAAAGAGCAGCTACAGTCAGGATCAGGGAAACTGTGGATGATTAGGGAATATAATAAGCACCAGGTAATGTAAGAAAAAGATACTAGGAAGCAAGAACTATAAAGAAATATACAGTGGTGTGTAAAGGTAAAGGTATTGTCCTACCTAATGATTTATTTCTTTGTATGTCACACTTATGTTTCACAGAATAGGCAGAAAGACAGCTAACAAAAATATTTGTTAACTGTCACCATATTGTGATAGTTTAATATAAGACAAATAATCTGTGAACATATTGGGCTCCTCACATTGTAAATATTTTTCGGAAAAAACGTAATACGACTACAACCACAGACTTTTACACTATAAATATGGATTTTGCCGAATTTATACGGGTTTCACAATATTTATGTGGCAAATCAGATTCAACATGTTCAACATGAACAAACCAATATCTATTATTAAGGTAACTGTTCATCCAATCACACACTATCCACATGATAACATATATTCTCCGCTGGTTCAACAGCTATGCAATTAATAGTCAGATTGCAAATTCTGTTTTATCCATTGTATTTTTACCATTTCTATAAAATAATCAGTGCAGTGTAAACTCTTTTTTATTTTTCCTTACTTTGTCCTTTATTTGTTTTTATAAAAAAAAAATTCTAGAACATACCAAGACCAACTACTTTGACGCTCCTGGAAGGGTCACTGAAAAAAAAAGACATTTGTAATATGTTTATAACTACAAGCAGATTGACTAGCAGGACCTTCTATAATGTTCCTGTTGTTCAGCAAACATTTAGCCCATCTGGCCTTCACCTGGTCCTTTAATTTGTCTTCGACCAGCAAAGACAAGCCCTGAATTTCACCTTGAACAAATTTATTAAAGGTTGTTGGAGCCTGTGGTGAAAATAGCCCCACAGTGCTTCAGATGAAAGTAGGACAGATTACGACAGGGAGCCACGATCAGAGCCGCTCGCTGCCCTGCAGGTAGAAACTCTCCTGAAGCTGCCAGCTCTGCCAGCTGCAGCTGTGTGCGTTTAAATAGACACTGTCAGCTAGCAGGAGATTTGGGCTGCTGGCTGCCAGTTGAGGCCTAAATGTACTTTGTCACAATAAGGATGATTTATTTAAAGACCGCACAGAGCATGGCGGGGGCAGCATTTCAAGCCGTGATGGAAATTAGACCTTCACTCCTCATCTTTTTTTTTTTTTTTTTCCCCAGTGGAATGAGCTTATAGCATAGCTGTCAATAGCAGCTTTAATAGATGCTAATTCATCCACCAGAGCTCATCATAAATGCCTAGCGCTATGCCTGTTGTGTAAGCAATGAATGGCATCATCATTACTGCAAAAGCGCAGTGCACCATGCACTTGTGTTTTATGGCTCAGAAAAGCTGTGCTATTATAGAGATGAAAACGTACCATTCAGTTTTTATTATTTGACGATGGGTTTTGCTGGCTAAACAGCAAACTGCTGTCAAGAGAAGAGACACCTTTTTACTTTAATACACCACATTTAATCCTGCCTTTGAGTTAGGATTTGATTCTGTTCTACAAAAAGAAATATTATAGTTAGCTGGAAATTAATTAGGTCGAGTTATCACAACTTTGTGTCCTGTGGGACTTTACTATGTGACTGAGTAGAGTATTTTTTGTCTCCAGTATCTTCTACTCATACTCATAGTCAATATGTAACTTTACTGTGGACTGAGTATACAAATCGTCTTCTATAATGAAGTATTTTCCTCTTTATTAGGAGCAAATGTCAACCGTTTTCATGGGTCATTAAAATCTTTATTGAGATTTATGATGCAGTGAGGCTGCAGAGTCAACAGCAGATATCAAATAACAAGCTTTACAGATTTGGACGTATTAGCATATATCATTAAATATATTGCATTAAGCAAGAATCTGAAAGTTGAATGAAGATATACTGTTACAATACTTATAAATAGGATGAGAACTCCAGAAAACAGCAAAATATATAGTGCTGATATTCACTTAATTTGAAATAGTCGACCTTTCAGAAAGTACTAACTGAATCGACTTACAATTCAGGTGATCCTTTAACGTTTTTGAGTTTCTAAAATTTTTATACATATATTTAGATTTTTCGTCGGTTTTGTAAACTTTCACTTGAATAAAGTTCGACATCTGTGTTAAAGTTTTGGTTATCGACCGTTAAGAAGACGTTGATATTTATGCTCTTATTTTGAAGTGGTGAAGACTTGTGGCGCAGCAGTTCCGCTTCCTTTCCTCGCGTTCTCTAATGTTTCGCCAAGAACTTTATTTCGAACAAGAAATGTACGGGCTCAAAATAAAGCACAATCGGTAGAGAATAACGTTCAAGCATAAATACGATATATAAGGCTGTTATAGAACACGTAAGTTGTTATAATGTCAAAATTAAATTGGCGCTCGAGGGTTGTTGTTTTTCCAGTGCAGTTAGCGACTTAGCATTAGCTTCTGCTAAGTACCGTGTTTATCAGAGGAATCTTGACAGATCACATGCTAATTTTAATGCTAACTTTTTAGCATTGGGTCTGTTCTGCTTTAAATTAATATTTTAAATTAATTAATTGGACTGATTGTTCTTAAAGTTTTCAAAGGTTATTCGTTTTGATCAGTTGATAAATATGGTGAATTACAGTCACATCAGATAGTGATTTATAGAATATTTCATAATCAAAGTCCAAATAATGCAACAAATACACTAAACAACACCAGTTTACTAGTAATATATCTGTCAGAAGTACTTTTTGCTAAAATATATAAATTATCAAACCCCAACTTCTATGCAACATAAACTGAGTTTGACTTTGGATTAAACTTTCTGAACTGCTGGAGAGGAACCAAAAAAAGTGAAAATGTTCAAGTGTTTTGCTCAGCCAGACCAGAAAATGCAAGATTATTGGTGTAGCGATCTTAAGACGTCTTCAAATTATGACAGAATTGTAAAAAATCTTATTAATCTCACCAATTTTAGTCCAAGTAGTTGAGATTGTGATCGGCTTTGCAGCCTGACTCAAGTAGGAGATAAACTCTGAAATAAAGCAGTTAAAAAACAGCTTTTATGCGTTTCAAAACTAAATTAACTCTTAATATAACTTTAAAGGGCTACTCAGAAAAATAAATGAGTATTAGTAATACGCAGTTGGATATTGGATTTGTTTGTGTTAAAGGTTTTGTGAAGTTCAAGTGAGTTCTCAGTTTTCTTTTAGTTTATGACTCACATTACGATCAAGTTTTGTTTTTTCAGTTGTAATTCCAGTAATAAACTTTGCATGGCACATAAAAATGAACATTTTGTTTTTCTTTAACTCATAATTCTCTCTTTATCCTCTGATTGTCGTCTGGTATGCTATCCAGCTTCGTCAGTCATGTTCTTTTGGTTTTCCTTGGCCAGATTTCCCTGCTGCCATTTAGTTATCCTTTCATCCTTCTGATCAAGCCCCTTCTTGGCATTTTCCATCCTGCTACAGCCAAACTTCCCAACCATCCTCCCTAACCGCAGAACTTCTCTTCAATGTCTTTCAAATGAATTGCAAAAATAATATTCACTTGTTTTCACTACTATTTCAGGTAGATGAATCTCTCTCTCTCTCTAGTGACTTCATTTATTAAGCTTAAAATTGTCTGTTAAGTTTCAAACCCACTTTAATCTCTTATTTCTTTATTTGCACATGACTTTTAACATAACTGCTTCCAGAAATTCAGTAGGCAGGCGTCATAAAAATCTGAAGATATCATACTTATCTAAGGCACTCTGCATTTTAATGTGAGCGCGCTAATGTTCCTCTGGGTCTAGGCAAAGGTCAGAGCCGCAGTGCTCTTTTAAAGCATGAGCAGTCTGAGAGCGTGCAGGTCAACCAGAGTTAAGTGTGATGAGATGAGAGGTCAAGCAGAAGGAGAGTTTGAGACACAATGCACAGATGAAATGCTGTAGAAGTTGTCTAAAACAATTAAATGCACAAAAGAAAAATATCTGCAGGTGAGCAGAAAGAAGAGGAGAAAAGAAAAGTGCAAAAATATTTATATTCTTTCAACCTTCTGTTGGATAGATGAACAGAAAGTGATTCTGAACTGGAAATGATTGCATATTTATTTTTAGAAAATAAAAACCTCAAATTAGGCTGAATTAATGCTTTGTTAACCACTTTTCAATCATGCTATTACAGCTACAAGCCTTTTAGCGCATCTGCAAATTTGGCACTTTAAGAGAGCAGTATTTTTGTCCATTTTTCACCTGCAAAATAATTCAAATTCAGTTAGATTAGATAGAAAACATAAATTTTAAAGTGAATTCTCACTTAGATTTAGGTTATTCGAAGACAAGAATATGCTTTGAAACATCAACAGTTTGTGTCTGTTGTGTTTTCCACCAAACCAGTTCCACTTCTAAACTGTTTTCAACTTTGAGCCAAGTCAGAAAACTTGTACGGCTACGTTTTGTTGGGATTTTATGTGACATAATACAACTGTGTGCCAAATTGGGAAGTGAAAGAAAAATATAATTAATAATGCGTGTAAAGAATTAGGACACCCCATTGAATATTACTTTTTTTTTTTTTTTTTTTACCAACAATAGAAAGTGTCTTGCAAATATCCAACATAAGTTAATCTTACTTTTTTGTGGCCTGGTTTGTCAGTTTAGGGGGAAAAGTCAGAACACCCAACATCCTAACAGGTAGTTTTGTCTCCTTTACGTTTAAATAACTTCACTGAGACATTTTTTGTTCCACTCCTCACTTTCAACTGTGAAATGTTAAATTGTTTTCTAGTCACCCCACAGCATCTAAACTTTAACCCGACTCTGGACTTTCCATTTCTCGGTTCTCAGAGCTTTTCGTTGAATGATGGATTTACTTCCTGGTGAAAATGTACTCTGTTCTGGTGCCCAAATAATTCAAATTTAGACATATTTCTGAAAAACACTGTTCCAGAAGTGTCTGATTTTGTCTCAGTCCTTTCTGGCAAACTTCATGTTTTTCTTTGAGAGCAAAGTTTTCCTAATTGCACACCCCTGTGAATATTGAATGTGAACTCTTTGTACAGATGTGGAATTCATACCAAGAGCCTGTCGTTGGTCTTAGATGACAGTTTGGGGTTTTTAGAGATGTTTTAAAGCCTCTTGCAGTGAATAGTGTTCGCTTTCACTTTAGCAGTCAGGATCACACCAATCTAAAAGTCTGAGGTTTAAACAAGAGAAACCTTCAAAGTGTTGAGTATTTATTTTCTAAGTATGTCCACCTGATTGGATGTGGATGTCTTACACTGACAGATTACATCAATTAAAACCACATTGTGATGTTCTTTTGTATAAATGTGTAATAAAATCAAAAGAGTCGCACATCTTTAAAGGGGAAAATATTTTACGAAGTTTATTTTGTAAATGTTTGTTCTTCTATTTATGTCTCAACTGCTTCTAAAAACAACACATGTTCTTAGAAAAAAACACCCAGCTGTTTTTTGATGTGTGGAAAATGAGCCTTTTTGTAAACTTCCTGGTTGTTGAGTCATACTGCCCCCTTACCTAGCAACCAGAGAAGATCTCCAGCATGATTGGTCAGCTGGTTTTACCACTGTATGAGCTGTACAATGTTTTGAGGTTGACTTACCATACAGAAACTACCTACTGCATTCTTGTTGGTTGTGCAGGAGGCTCTACTTCTGCTTTTCAAAGGTGCACATTTGTTGAGATTCAATGGATGAATGCGACCTGGCCAATCAGATTCAGGTCACATTTGAAAAGATCGGATAGTTTCAGATATCCAGGTGGGCCGCATTCAAAAAAAGTCCCACCTGTGTTGTTCAGATGAAAAGATCAGATTCAGGTCGCATTAAGGCAAAAATAAAAATAAAAAAATCTGAATTTGGTTACTTGGGCTGCAGTGTGAACGCAACCTGAAGTAATCTGAAATGTTAAAATGTCTGGACTCTTTTTTATTATCTTTTTATGTTGATCCAGAATCAGGGAAAGAAACAAACAATTGCAGCTGTTTGATTTGCAGCTTAAAGGCCAAACACATTTTTCAAGATAAACAAAGGACTTGCAAAGCAGAAAAAAAGAATAAAGCCAAACAAAAAGCCTCTAATTTATCCCCGGCTATTAGTGAAGTCATTAAGGGTTTTTACTGAGTGAGTCATTCATTCCTGGCATCTTGTTCTCATCAGTTTGTGTAGCTGAATGTACATGTAGATTCTTTTGAGGGACGTCAAGATATAAAAGTCCAAAATGTGTCTCTGCTTTCAGGTGCGCTGTCCCAGAACCAGGTCCACCCGCTCCTCGGTTCACTGCCCCTCCCGGGTCGACACCTTCAGCCGCAGACCCACGCCCAGCTGGAGCACTTCCTGCCGCTCAGGGTCAACGGCTCCTCGCCCCTCAGCCTCTTCCCCAACTTCAACACTGTAAGAAAACATGATCTAAATTATCACAAGGTTTTTTCTATACTTTCAAGTCAAAGATCAAATGCTAATGAGTATTTAGAAATCTCAAGGAGCCTCCATAAAGTCAAAAACATTTTGATTTTATATTTAAGGAGAAATCTTATTTATAATCTCAATAATTTTCCTGTTTTTTTTCATGACCTATAGGGAAATATAATCAAGTAAAATAAAAGTTTTTGTTTGAAATCACAGATTCATGGCAGAGTTGATGTTCAAGTCTCTACTGAATTTTCTGTTAAATTTTGACAACATTGTTTGAACCACCGTTTTCTGAAGCTGCGTGTTTTTTGTAGGATGCAGTTTTGATTTCTTTTATTTTGTTTGTTTGTTTCAATACTTTTATTTTAGTTTTACAGTTATTTTTCTGCTAGTATTGAGGGGGGGGGGGGAATCAACAAACTTTATGGCCCCATTTTAGCTCCTTATGGATTTGTATTGCCAGTTAGAAAAATAATATGCTGAGTCATGTAAAGAACGATAGTTATAGACTCAAAAAGAGTCAGGTTAAAATTTTACAATATTGGGAAAAATTGTTAATGTTCTTACAGGAATGCACCATTTGTTTGGATAATCTTTATCTGTGATTTATTGAAGGGGATTTAATCATTTAGTGGCATGTATTTTAGATAAAAATGTAGTTTCTATTTGGGCAAAACACTATCAAGCTTTTGCATCACTATTAGTGAATGTAATTATATAAGTTGCAATATAGTTCAGCATTTTAGGCTCTATCATTTATGTGCGCTCCAGGCATGACCTGCAGAATATTAATGAGATCAAGTATCACTTACAATAAAATATCCAAAAATTGTGATATAAATGTGACATACTGTGTAATATTAGCTACTACTGTATATATAAAAAATATTTCCCACTACTCCAAGCATGCAGAAAAAGCAGAGTAGCAAGATTTTACTCAAATGTTGTCCCAGTTAAAGGTTTAATGTGTGTGTTATTTAAAAAAAAATGTAATATTGTACTTACATAAGTCTCTGCACTTTCCCCTTTAAACAATTAATTAGTAAAGTATTTGTCTGAATCTGCATCCAGACTCATCAGTTAATAAGGACAAGCTGAGGTTGTCTTGTTAAAGGCATCAAGCTTGTGGGAGGAAGGGAAAATATTGCTGTGTGACAGCTAAAGCTAAAAATACGGTTTGAATGGCACAGCTGCACTGGCGGGATTTAAAAAATGAAGACAGATTTCATCCAAACAGGCAATTTAAAAAGTGTGAATTCAGAATTCTGGGTTTAAAACTGAATATGCAAACTTAGTTTACATGTAATTTTTACTAAAATGTCACTTTAATAGAAAAAGATGTTAAAACTAAAGGTGTCGTATTATTAGAGTCAGTCAGTGCAATAATTTCCATAATTTCAAGGTTTAAAGAAGAAAAATGCTAGAAATAGGTCATAGTCACAACGATAATAGGAGCAGGATTAATCCTAAATGCACATTTCTAATCTATTTTAAAGAAATTATTCATCTTGTCTTGCACAAGCTGCTCAAAACTTTGGCTTACTGAAGATGTCAAAACTAATTTCTATTTTTCCTCTCATTTGATGACGAACACAGAGGGGAGAAAGGGACTTAATTATGCCATTAACGTGTCTCATTGAGGCGAAGGACAACATGTCAGAAAGGAGACTTTAGCTGAAAACTTCATTGCTGGAGTGTTTTTAGTTATTTTTGGATACATTTTTTGTTTCTATTTTAAACTATTTCCACAGTTCAGACTCCCTGAAGATGTGAATTATAGTGATACTAGTGAAAACTGTAGATAAATCCAACTTTTTATGGCATTACTTTTAATTGGTGGGGGCAAAAAATATAATATTCAACAAGATTTTAATATTATTACTTATTATTATTCACATTTTTACCAGTTGTGCTAATATATGTGGAGGGAAGATTTTTTAACATGTACAATCAGAAAGGTATCATTTTGGGGTTTTTTTTATTTTAAATTGTTCTGCTGTGTCCATGTAAAGCAGCTCTGGTAGGTTTTGTTTGTTTCTTCCTGCAGATGGACCCGGTGCAGAAAGCGGTGATTAACCACACGTTTGGCATGTCTCCGCCGAAGAAGAAGCCCATCATTTCATGCAACATCTGCCACCTGCGCTTCAACTCAACTGTGAGTCAGGCGCTTCCAGATTAAATTAAGTTAGTCTTTTAAGTTTTGTTCTAATCCTTAGGCACAATGTCACAATCATTATTTTTTTTTGCACAAAAAGAATGATTTTGTCCAAAAAAAAATGTAATGAACATGTTTTGTATCAACCGTAGACCTGCACTAACTTGTTCAAAGAAGCATAATGTTTCATCTTTAAGACATATTGAAGCTGATTTCTAGTTTGTGGATATGCTTTTCAATTTCCACTACAAATTACTTGGTAACATCGGAAACCATCGCTCTGGCTGACAGAAAGAATCCCTCTGAATGTTTGGTGTGCGCTGACATTCATCATTGCCAAAGGGCCTGTATGACCTTTGCTCTGCCCCAACTCTGCTACATCACACTTTGACCCTCGATGGCGCCCTTCCTGCCTGTGCAGCCATCCAGGTTTCATGAAAAGTGATAACGGGAAGACATCTCTTCACCGCTCCTGGCACAAAGCCATGAAAGAATCACCTTGACACATTTTGAATTTTGACTGGGGATGAGAGCAGAAGCTTTTTCTGTTTATTACGCCTCACATTTGGGTCTTTAATCTTAAGAAAGGTAGAAGTGTTTCAGTAAAGTTTGTTCATAAAAAATAAGGATGTTATATTCTTAATAGCATTTGTTTATGTTTAAAAATGTAACTGGAATCGCCAATATCACCAAAAGTATATGAGCTGAAGCATTTTTCTTTAAAGTGAAAATAACAAAATTAAAAATGAATAAAACTCTAAGCAAACTGCTACGACAGGCACAGATTAAACAATCCAAACATTATTTTCTGATTCTGCTGCCTGGAAGATCTGGTTACAGGTTTCATTCAAACTAACTCAATAATGCAGGAGCAGTTGATGTTTTGATTTGCGTGTTCGAACATAAATCCTGTAAAATCTTGTAGCATTGCTTGTTTAAATCCATAAAAAATAACCTTTCCGACAGCATTACTCTCCACAGGTGCTGAAAACTGAAGTCCATTGCAAACAAAATAAATCAGGTTTTCCTGATTTTACTTTAAGATACACATTTATGAGAAGTTTAAGCTTGGAAGTGACTGAAGAAATACTGAGATTATTTAATCAGTGGGAAATTTTTAGCACCCATAAACCTTACAAACATAAAATAAGATTTTATGATAAAAATTAGCTCAGAGTTCACGTCTGAAACATTTTTGGGATATACATTTTTCATAAACTTGTTTTTCTTTCTGCCAGATGAGAACATGAAGGTCATGTTACGTCACAGCAAAGCAGACAGGGCGATTTCTGTCAGTACAAATCTGAGGAAAGATGAGCAAATATGCTTAGAGATGATGCAGGAGGTCACCAGTTGACAACTGATGTTCATTTGTGCAGCATGACTGATTATTGTCAAACCAACAGTGCAACTAAATGCATAATTCCTCCAATAAAGTCAGTAATCTACCTTATTTATTTTCTCCCTTATACATCGCCGTTACTCAGCTTCCCTGTAAAGATAATGTGTGATCACTAACAAACCCTGTTCACTTGTTTTCTCTTTGCGTTCACGTTTGTTTGTCTGTGTGTGTAGACCCAGGCAGAAGCCCACTACAAAGGTCACAAGCACGCTCGCAAGCTAAAGGCCATGGAGACCCAGAAGAACCGGCAGAAGAATGGACCCGGTCAGTCCTCTGCTGGGAAAGACAGAGACGCAGAGACGGCAATGATGGAGGAGGAAACGGTGCCGATCGATTCTCAGCTGAAAGACAAAACAGGTTCAAGTTCTGTCTTTTATTTAAAAACAGCCTCCCCTCTTCACCACCCTCTGCGTAATTAGCTGTAATTGAGGAAAACGGGCGCTGAGGCTCTGGAAGCTGCCACTCAGCTGGTTAATTACAAGCCATTACCTGTCCTGCTATCTCTGGTTCTGTCTGATAATTACAGCCATCAAGCGAAGACGTTCTGCAGAAGAAGAGATGCAATCTTAGGAATAACTCTGTGATTGTCACTGTGGTTGTAAATCATCAATTCCTCAATAGAAATCACAAACTGTAGTCCACTGTTACTGTCATAAAATGTTGACATCAGCACCCTTGGTAAAGATGTGTAAAAAAAAAAAACTTCAGTTCAATTCATCTTTCATTAGCAGAATTTTGCACTGAAAACCTAGAAAAATGCAGCCAGTAAGCCTGAATTTATTTTGTTTTTGTTGTCGTGCAGATTCTAGTGTAGATTATTAATTTGAATAAATCAGAAATAAAACATATGCTTTGGTAACGAGAGTTCAAATTTGTGAAATTATGTGTTGAGTATACATGAACAGGCGTTAGTCGTGTCCTGCACATTCACAATGTATGTGGGGAATTTTCCTGCCTTAATGATGGGGGAAAAACTTTAAATACTTGTGCTTAAATTTCAGTCTGAAAGCAGGACTTCATATCTTTCTTCTCAAAACTAGTAATGCTTTCAAACTGAAATGTGTGCTCTCAAATTATGGCAGAAAACTTCCTCCATACATACAGCAGATACAGCTCTGGAAAAAATTATGAGACCACCTAAAATGATCAATTTCTCTGATTTTACTGTTTATAGGTTTATGTTTGAGTAAAATGAACATTATTTTATTTTATGAACTACTGACAACATGTCTCTGAAATTCCAAGCAAGAATTTAGTATTTATTTGCAGAAAATGAGAAATGAGAACAAGTTCATATTCATTTAGAAACAACAATACTAATGTTTTAACTCAGAAATCAATATTTAGAGGAATAACCAAGAGGTTGTCAATGGGATTCACTGCAGTGATCTCTTCATTTTGTACAGAGCTGTATGTATATCTAATATCTACTGTTCACTGATTGATCACTTTACCAAAACATTCAGTAGGTAGAAATTAATATTAGAACATGAATTGTAGGCCTGTGTGTCTATCTGGTGAATTCTTGGTTAAAACATATTTGGTTTTCTTTCAGAGAAGTTATTTTCAGAGGGCAAAGCATCCAGAAATTTTACTCAAATAAGAATAGCAATATTTCATTATCATCAGAAACCTGATTAATTCCTTTCATAAGTTAATGCAGTAAACTAACTGAGTGAATATAAATTGCCACTGAAGGTCTAATAAAAAATTTTAAATATTCTGTCATCTCCAAAATCTGCCACATTTAAAAGTTTTTTTTTTTTACAATTTTAATTTAAACATTTAAATAGTCAAATGAATGCAGCTGTTATGATTGGAGAATTATCTGATTACATTTTTTAACATCTCATTTGACCTTTTGTAGTTTAAATTGTACTATATGTATAAGTTTGTAGTGAATTCTAATGTGTAATATTAGAATTTGTGAGGTTTTAAATTAAAATGTTTTTTCCTGCACTGTAAAAAAAGACATTGTGCGGTTGCCAGAATTTACCATATAAATCCAGATTTTATCGAATTTATATGGTAAAGTTCTGGCAGCTACATGTATTTTTTTACAGTGTGCTAAATAAAGTAGAAATAAAACAATAATTTCTGTATTTTAATCACTCTTATGAGGAGAAAATGAGGTTTAAAGTTGTTAAATAAGTTGAAAATCAGGTTTTTTACAGATTATTTTTTCCCTGATAATTGTTTTCATTGAAATATGAGATGAAAATCCACCTGAATTTCTGTTTTCTGATTTGTTACCTGGATCTTCACCATATTCTCACTGCAGCTGCCGTTCTAGTAAAGACTTTGTAATTTACTATTTCACTCCTTCCCGCCATCAGTCATTCTACCTGACAACAAAATATCACCGTCTTTCTCTCCGTTCCCTCTCTCGGCTTTTTTCTTTTCCATTATTGATCCTCTCTCCCCCATTTTCTTTGCGGCACCTATCAATTTCCCTCGAAGCACATAATAATAAGCTTGTTACACTCAGTGGTTGCCATGGTTGTTGATTGATGGTGACGGATGAAGCCTCTGCAGAGAGAGCAGCCGACAAATGACAGAGAGACGCGGTGACAAAAGAAGAGTGATTAAGATGGCAGGAAAAATTCAAGGGATGACGGCAAATAGGGACCAAAAATCTTTTTAGTAAAAAGAACGGAAAAAAGAACAAAGCTGGTGGAGAATATTAGGACATAAAGCTACATAAGTTTATCCTGGATTCTGCTTAATATGTTTTACATGATGCATTGTTACAACTTGTTCATATTTATAAGTAAATAAAAAACAAATTAGCATATTTATGAATGCCAAAAATCTAAAAATCTTAGTCGACGTCATACACAGAACCAAAACAGTTGGGAAAACAGCCAAACAAAATGCTGAACCAAAAATAAAAATTCTAGAAAATTAAGGTTTAAAAATAAATGTATGTAATTTATATGCCCAGAAAGTATCAGAGATATCTGAATATGTATTTTGATTTATTTGGATTGTTTCTTCATGACTTTATCTAAGGAAAAAAACTATATATTTAGCTATATCATGTAAAAATGAGCATCTGTTTTTATTAGGGATGTCCCAAAATGGTGTCAGACCAAAGTTTGTACAGAACGGCCTATAAATGCTGCTCTTAGAGACAGAGATAGTTAGATTAAAAAAGCTAATTTAGTGTTCTGACACCTAAAACAAAAAATACATCAAGACAACCTACAACTGTCCAAATTTATTCCATCTTAAATGGAAATTCATAACAGCTGCCAGCATTGCCAAGTTTGTCCTAAAAGCAGACTGGAGCATGGAAAGAGCAGGTCACCGGAAAAAGACAACACTGCAAAAACACAAAATCTTACAAGTATTTTTGGTCTACTTTACAGTGCAAATATCTTAGTACACCTGAAATAAGACAAACTAACTTAAAGGTAACTTTTCAGAGAGATAGAGGAGCTTATTTTAAGTCAATATTTTGTTAATTTTGATGAAAAAGTGCTGGTTCTGTTGGCAGATTATAACATGGGAAAAATGTTTGGTTATAAGTGAATAACATTTCATTAATGTTAAGGAATTATTGACTTAAAAAAAGCTCTGATATCTTCTTGAAAAGTTAGTTACTTGTAAGTTAGTTTTGTCTTATTTCAAGTTTACTAAGATATTTGCACTAGAAATTAGACCAAAAATACTTGGTAAGGTTTTGTGGCTTTGCATTTAGCTGCAGCAGACAATACAGTCAATTAGTATTAATTTAGTTGGAAGAACAGATTTATAAAATCTTATTGATGACATACAGGGCCTGTCATACAGTTTTTAAAGACATGCACATAAAAATAGTTATATTTTATAAAATAGTGGTGTTGAGGGTGCGGCTGATAGAAACGGATATTAAATCCTTGTTTTGGTATTAAATCCTGACACTAAAACAGCTCTGAGGGTTTGAGTTCAGTCAAGATCTCCAGTTCTGATCATTTCCAGAACCAGGAGTCAACACTACAAATTGTATCTGGATGTATTTTGTGTTCATGTCGATGTCTAATTTTAATTAGAATTGAATTTGGCTTAAATCAGTTTAGAAAAGATTGTTTTTTCCCAATGACTTTTTTTTTTATCAAAATTGTGGATGATTATGTTGGTGCCTGATTTTATCTACACTAAATTATTTGGAAACAAGTACCTCAAATGTTTTGCACCACAATCAACTTGCCATGTTGAGAAAACAAAGATGATTATCAGGAAAAGTTTATTTTTTTGGCAAGATAATGAGCTAAAACTCACTCATTATCTTAAAACAACAGAAAATCCAGCTGTTGATCTTTGCAAAATTACGTGTTTGGACGTTCTTGGCTTCAGTCGACAACGTGGGGGAAGATTTATGAAAATGGCTGAAAGTAAAAAGCTTGTGTTGACCATCTGTCCACAGAACCAAACGCCTCACCCCAACCTGAAAACAGCCAGGGGAACTCGCAGAGCGCCTCTCCATCCTCCATGCCTTCCTCACCCTCCTCTGCTCAGCAGACCCTCCAAGCCTCCGACGGCTCCCAGCTTTCTGACCTTCCTTCAGATGCCCCACATGCAGATGGCAGCGACGCGGCCAGCGGTCCGGCATCAGACTCTGATCCTCAGGGAAGCGCCGCAGCAGGAGAGGAGGAGGCCGCAGCGGGGAACGAGGCTAAGGAGGCCAAAAACAACAAAAAGCCTCTTCACTGTCCAACCTGCAAAGTGACGGTCAACTCCAACTCCCAGCTGGAGTCTCACTGCAGCGGTATTCACTTTTACTGCTCGTGTCAAACTCACGACCCGGGGGCCAAATCCGGACCCCCATAACTGTTTATGTGGCCCTCTAGACTTTAGAAAGTTGCATAAAAAGAACCGTCAGGATTATAGCTGTACTGAATAAAAACTTTAATGCTGCCAAATTAAATCAACACTCAAAAGAGAATGAAGCTCCAATTTAAAACTAAATGTTAGTTACAATCAAATTAAGTTTGTGAAATTTAATTTAAGTTGTCAAGGTAAACAAGTGGAGATAAAGTAAGTTTGATGAAGCTTATTCTATTATTTCTCTTTTTCTCAAAGCACAGACTCTTCCTCACCTGCGCAGGTAGAAAAAAAAAGGAGTAAATTTCTGCCAAAAAAACTCAAGATTAAGCTTAGAAATTTTCTACAAAAGCAAGGAAATTGCTGAGCTCCAAAAGTCAAAAATTTGCAAGACAAAAACTTTTAAATTTTTTTAGATTAATCTCAGAAATTTTCTACAAAGCAAAGACGATTTTTGAGCTTCAAAAGTAAAAATTTTGAGACAAAAACTCAGAAATTTTGAGATTTATCTCTGGAATTAGTTAAATGTTTTCAACATTTGAATGGCAAAAAATTTCCCTTTTTGTTCTCGAAAATTTCTGAAATTAATCTCAAAATTTCTGATTTTTTTGCAGTCAATTTTTTAATTTTCAAGCTCAGAATTTCCAGGTTTTTTCTGAGATTTATCTCAACATTTGAGTTTATTACTGTTTTTCTATCTAGCATGACTCTAATACACCATTTTACTTTTCATTGAATGTGAAAAAAAAAATTTTTTTTAATTTTTTTAATAAGTACTCATTTAATGGAGAGGCAGTTATTTATTAATAAAATATATTCATTAATATTTTATTAATGAGTAGTTTTATTGCTACATTCTGCCAGAACCATTTGAGGACATTCAAGATGTTGATTTGGCCCAAAATGAAAATGAGTTTGACTCCTCTGGCCTAAACCGTTCAAACCTGCACTGACCTTTTACCTCTCCTCTGATTGGTCGAATCAGGCTCGAAGCACAAACAGATGCTGGACGGTCAGAGCAACAGCCAATCGCATCGCAGGGTCAAGGTGACATCAACTCCCAGACCTAAAGGTCGAATGAAGCAACGGATGGGGAGCAAGAGCAGAACGGTTGTTGGTGTAACCAGCCAAGCTTTTCACTGTGAACTGTGCCAAGTGTCTGTTAACTCAGAGACGCAGCTGAAGCAGGTACACAGATCCATGTTTGACTTTATTTGGAACATTTCACAACGTCATGAACCGTTTACAGCTAGAGAAAAGCTGTAGGAGGGATAGTTTTGTTTTTCTTTTGTATTTCTGGGTGTTTGTTGGCTGTATAGTTAGTTGGATCTGTTTGCTCCATGTGTCTTTTCTTTTTTAGCACACAAATAGCAGGAGACACAAAGAGCGTTTGGCTGGGAAGCCTGTCAAGGCAAAGTTCACCCCCTATAATAAACTTCACCCCAATGCTGTCTTAGCGGTGAGTCTCACACACACACACACACACACACACACACACACACACACACACACACACACACACACACACAGATATATCTCCAAAACTGCAGCCTTTGTATGGACTAAAAAATTATCACAATGTTTTGTGGTATTTACAATAGAAATAAAAAATTCTGATCATTTAAAATTGTTTCCCAGCTTTATTAGCATTAGACCTTTTGACTGGAACTGAATTTATCTTCATTTAAAAACCCATAAACATGAATACTACTTGAACAAAAGGACTTGTAATTGATTAAATATGCTTCTTCAAGGCTCTGGTTACAGTAGGCAGTGGAGTTTTATTGCCATATAGCATCAAAAATATTTTTAATTATTCTTACTTATACTTTTAAAGATATTGATCAAAATAATACTGTTAGTTTTTGGAGTTTGGAAAGTTTCACTGGCAGATTACTTCATTTTCTTGAAAACAATATGGAATATGAGTTTTTCCAACATGGAAAAAATGTTGTGTTATAAGTGAAAATAATACCTTTTCATCAATATTAAGAAATTATTGACTTAAAACCAGCGCCCATATGCTGATAAGTTGCTTGTAAATTGTATCTTATTTCAGCTGTACTAAGATATTTGCTCTAGAAACTAGACAAAAAATTTATTTTGCGTTTTTGCAGTGACGCTTCACTGCAGTATCAGCACCTGTAGACAAATTGCATATAAACCAAAAGAAAATGTGTGTTTCTGTATCTCAGTTTCAGATTAATACGGCTGTAGCTTCTGAATTTGAATTTTCCCATCTTGCATAAACAACATCATGTTTCCAGTATAAACTGCTCAACAGTTGCTAAAATCATAATCTGCCTAAACAGCTGCTGGACAACCAAATTCTATACAGTTTACTAACTACTTACTTTACTAACTTCCTGTTTCAGGAAGCTGTGCTAGAGTGCTAACACTAGTCGGTTGAAGGTGTTTTGTTCCTATTTCTGTCCAACAGAGTTGAGATATCTTTTCTTATTAGTATCTCTACTTGTGAAAACTGACACTTCTCTTTGCTACTGATTGTGTGAAGTTTCTGTTCCTGATCTGATTACTGCCTTAACCCTTTATAACCCAAGTTTCAAATCTCCACCTGGATATTTTTGCTTATTTTAATTGTACAAAGTTCTTTAAATGTCCTGTGAGCCAATATATTTGCCCATTTATCTATAACAACTGGAACTTTCAATATCTACCAAGTTATTCTTGCAATTTACCATCTTTTAAAAGAGAGCCCCTCAGATTAATTTCACTTCCTGCTACGGCGGGAGTGAAATTACCGTAATAACCCGATATTGTCTGGAAAGCGCAACCTCTCCGCTTTCAGAAACTGTTGGAATTTTTCAGATAGCGCAAATTTGGCTGGATCATCGTCAATACGTTCGGCCTGGAAGAGTTAAAAAAAAAAACAAACTAAAATAAATAAACAATTCTTAGCCTGGTGGGGGTCCAAGTACAGCCTGGTGGCCCGCCAGGCTTATAATACTCTGGAGGAAACCCTGATATTGTAGGTGCTACTTTGACCAGTCTTCTTTATAATCAGTATTTCTCCTGTTTTTACTTTCAGACTAAACTGGCTCTGCACAAGCAGTTGTCCAAAGCCCTGCCGGCAGGGCTCCTGAGCGGCCCGTTCAACCCAGCTGCGCTGTGCAGCATGACGTCCGGGCCCCTGGCGCTACGACTGCCTTCCGGGCCCACAGCCATCATCCCCGGCCCCATCATAAACCCCACACTCTTCAGGCCTGCGCCAGGACCGCTAAGGGCCACACATGCTCCTATAATCTTCTCTCCTTATTAGCGATTAGCACAAGCTGTTTGAACTGGGAGAGGAGTGGACAACTTTACCAAATCTGGACTTGTGGAAATGATTAGCTTGGTCGCCTTTTCCCAGCACAGTTCTGCTTAGGTGACCCAAAACACTGCAGATACAAACGAGGCAGCGGGATTCTCAACTGATGGAGGATTCAGAGCTCCTGGAAGGATCAGCTGTCGTTTCCTGGCAAGCAAACAGCCGAGTGTGTCTGGACCTCTTCGCAAGCCATAATGATCACTTAGCTTCATTACTGACAACAACAAACTAAAACATCAAGGAGTTTAAATGCTTAAGACATTCTTTCATTATAGAGACTTTTAATCGCACTCTGGAGAAAACGCTCACAGCTTTAGTTTTCATATGGGAATCAAAGCTTATCGTTTCCATGTTTCATTATTGTCCTATAAAACATTATAAGCGACTTAAACATTTAAAACAGAAATCTGCAGTTTTGCACTGATGAATATTTTATATCTTTACAAAGTTGCATCTTTTTTTATGCTCATTTAATGTTTTATTTTAGATTTAAAATGTCTTTTTTAGTCTGTCTGTATCAGTGTCTGTTGATGTTTGTGTGAAAACGGTGACAATCAGCCGCCATGCTTATATGAATGAATGAGCGTCTACCTAATGGAAAAAATACACAACATCTAATGTACAAAATGAGATGATTTTAAATAAAGTTATAGTTATTGTTTGGTATATTTATTAACGTTTACATTTTAGGTTACCCTATTTACAGCAGTTTTATATAAAAAGTAGTATTTATGTGCCATTATAGATTTATTAATATGTTGCTTACATTCATGAGCATCATAAAGGGGCATATTTCTCTTTGACACTACACAAAATTGGAAAAACAAGAGCACATTATTTATAATCGCTCTAATTTTGCCAATATTGACCTGCCATTTGATCCTTTGGAAAAAAACATGTTAATGTTGTTTAAACAGGTGAAATGTAAGGTAAAATAATTATGTAACAGCTTGATGCTGTTTGTGCACTATGAATGATCAGATTCTGTCTAAGCTGATCAGAAATGAGTTATTTATTTTGAGTTTAGAGGGTAAAAAACTATCTACTTTCATTATAAACATAAATCTACCCTGTGACTGCTGAAACTCACTAGGCAATATTCTTTTTCTTTTTATGCCACCTGCTAAGATTAACCAGAAGTGTAACTGTTTATTTATTGCAATAATGTAAATCATTATGTGACTAGGAAAATGTTAATAATGTATTATTATTACATCAACTTATAAATATCTCTTGTTGTTTTGTAAGCAGTTGTCTTCTTTTATCCTATTTTGTATCACTATTTTCTACATTTATTATTACAACAATAAGGGGAAAAACTATGCAATTTTTAATTCTCAGTACATAATTAGTTTAATTTTACATCCATTAATGACAGATTTTAGGCTAAATCTGTCATGTTGGCTTAAAAAAAACATTTGATTTGTAGTTTGAATTTGTTTACTGTGGGGCTTTTTAAAATCCATGATACTAAAACTGAATAACTTATTACAGATCAGCATAATTATGAAGCATTCAGTGAACTTGATGCTCAGCATTAGTCCTGTTTTCTGTGTTTAACCACCACAGAACTGAAGGTCACGTTAGAATAATGTTACTTTGCGTCAACAGCGCCCTCTTGTGGTATTTGGTTTCAAAGTGCCTATTCAGGTCAAACAAACGATGTGAAAATTATTCTGCTTCCTGCATTAATCTCACTGGATTGCAAAATATATATAATTTGGAAGTTGTGCATGTTATTTTAACTGAATTAGGACTACTTTGCATGGCTGAATGGGCTTTTATTCTAATTTCATTTAGAGAAATCCGATGTTCTGACTAAACTGATGACATTATCAGTTTGTTTCCGTTAATACTTCTCATCCAAAAAAGGCTTTAGGGGAAAAAAAAAGTTTCCTCACAGAATGTATTAATTAAATGTTACAAACTTGGATTTCTGTAAATTGAGGAATAAACACTAATGAGGGTAAGTATGTTTAAACTGAACATTACGTCTCCGTTTCTTTTCTGTCCTGATGGAGTCTCTCTCCTCCTGCTTGTCACGCATTGATCCCACATGCTCAGGAAAACGATCCAGATGTGAGAACAATTCATGCATTTTGATGCTCATTTTGCATCCATAATTCAGAAAGTTGACCTGATTCAGCAGAACCAATGTGATTTTTGGATTCAGCACATCAAAATTACCCTAAAACAGTTGAAAAACCCCAGACAGTTTTTTTGGCTGTTGACCAATGTCTTCTTTTAGCCTTCACTAAAAAATAACATTATTAGAGTTTTTATAATACTTGTAAATTAAATTAAAGTCCTGTTTGTAATGGTGCACTAACCTGCTTTAGAGAGATTTTATACCTTTAAATCTGACTTTATTTAAAGAACAACTGACAACTATGCGTTCAGTTGTTTTATTTAGGAATTTCTATATTGTTTTGTCTCAGTGAGCATTCACCTTTCTAATAAAATGAACATAACTTTTATATATTACTACATTCTTCTTTATCACGATGTTTGTCTGATGCTGCCCTAACAGGCAATCTCTTCTGCTACAATTGGCTACCCTGGAACGTCTAGAGATTATTCTGCAAAGAGGGATTCTTAAAAAATATAAAATAAATTGCAGATAACCTATAGATTGTTATACAGCAGCAGTTTGTCTTCAATCAGAGGTTTGGTCAGAACCGCTGTAATACAGACTGCTACTGCCCACAGCTTTCAGCCTCTACAACAACTCTTTGAAGAACCATGGATAATATGAGGTACAACAACATTTATTTTCCCTTTGGGATCAATAAAGTATTTTTTAAATTAACTGAAATAACGATGGCAGAAGAGATTACTCTCTCCACAACAGACTTAAAGAATTGGAGTTGTCCAAATTATAAACATTTTCTGTGGTACCTATAAGGATTTCTTTTGATAATATGCTTTGAAATTTTAAGTGTATATGTCTCTTAAAACAATACATTAAAAGTACAACTGTAAAAGATGGTTGAGTTCTCCAAAAAACAAAAGAAACTGAGACAAAATGTAATTATAACTGCTGATTATTATCATTTTACTGAAACATATAACATATTTCACGTTTAAATGACATTTATAAAGTAGAAAACTAACCTAGATTTTCAAACACATGTCCAGTCGACCTGCTACGGCCAGTTATATAAGACAATCTGAACCAGTGGCCTAGTTTTCATTGACCCATAAAAGAAAACCAAAAGCGGATGTGACGTCATCTCGCTGCAGTCCTCTCTTGCTTCGCATTTTCCAGAAAAGATGGCAGCTGTTGATATCGATATGCCGGTAGAAACAGAGCCCGTGATCCGCGCTCAGGATGACCTGGAACGGTAAGTGTGTGATTTCCAGTTGTGCTTCGTCGTGTTTAGATAATAGTGGATGGATAACCGGAGCAAATTAAAACCTGATGGGGATAGAAAGCTCAGGAACACCGCTGCGGTCGCTGTCGACGCGAGCTATCCGCGCTAGCTCAAGGCAAACAGGCGAATCCCCGTCCTGTTAAGCTTGGGCTTCACAGCTTGGTTTCGTATCAGTTTTATATTTTATTGGAGGCGATTGAATTAGCTGACGTGAACGCTACTCTTTTACACGTCTCAGTGTTGATCCTGGTACAAAAATGTTTAATTTCCTGTTAAATCCGTTTCTTTAAGACCCAATAAAATAATCAGATTCTCATTGCGGACAAACGGATTTGGTAAGAAATGAAACATTTTGTGCTATTTCTGTGGTAACCATGAGCTGTAACTGGCATAAACGACATAAAGACTAATTTATTGAAATATTCGTTATCGTACAAGAGACTCATAACGATATTGATCTTCTGTTGATAAATCCCTACCCTGCATGTTTGTTTCTTTCTTGTTTTATCTTCTGTGACTGTTTTTATTCACATTAACGCTTTTTATAAGAATATAATTACTTTTACTGTTTGGAAACAATCCCAAAGAGATGATTTTCAGTGATTTGATGTTTCATTTGACAACATTGAATTACTTCAAAGAACAACTTTATCAGAGGAAATCAACACACTGATCTGATTTTAAAAAACAAACAAGCTGCCATGGTCAAAGTCAGTTTAGGACACTAACTTTTAGCAACATTTTAAAAAAATTTAGCCTTTTTATTTTTATTGTCCTCAACTATTTCAAAAAAGAGGTGCTAACATAGTTCTAAGCTAACTTATCTAATTAACATTTCAATTACAGAATATCAGCCTCTCTGGTCTATTTGAAATTATTGTATGCAGAAAAATATAATTTATCTATAAAGTATAAATTTAATCAGAAAATAATTCATGCTTAATGGCAATTTTTCTAATTTATTGATTTAGCTTTTTTCAAACTAATCCATCCTGCTAAACATCTGCTGAAATTGTTGCCACATACCAGAATTTTAGATGAAACATAAATAATCTGACAGCCTTTAGAGCATTCAGTCATGGGAGTTTTAAACTTTTCTAACTTCCTGTAGCTGCTAGCTTTGCTGCAGTGCTTGTTCTAGTTTTTATGTAGAGGACAAAGAAGTTGAATAACTACAATTATTTTTAGCATGCGAACAAAATCTTTTATCAGTGGAAGTAAAAAAAAAGATTAGCTGTCGTAGTAATAAGCTAACTAGTTGGGCATTATAAAACAAATCAGGATCTTTAGTTATTTTATTGGTGTAGTAAGCAGGGGAGAAAAAAAAACTACATAAAAAAGGATGTGAGCAAATTTAGCACCTACTGTTTATAAACTATAGATTAGTTGAAAATACTGCCTGCTTCATTGTTAATAACAAAGCCACATTCAGCAGAAAAAATACTGAAAACTGGAATGGTTGCTACAATAGTTAGGTCTGTCACAGTAATCAATAAATCAATTAATAGCATGATAATTTAAAACAAACCCAATAATTTCCATTGGCATGATTTATCATTTATCTCTTTTTTTCCCTCTTTCTCAAAAACTGGATGCTAAAAGTTTTCAGTTTGGTGCTTTGGTCTCAACTAGCCCTTTTTTTGAAGAATAATTTTGTTTAGAAAGACTTCAAAATTCATTTTATTTGTTTTATTTATTTATTTTGGATATTTAAAATGTCTTCCAGTTCCAGTTTTAAATGTTCATAAGAATTTATAGTTTACTGATCTTTGAGAATGTGTTCTTAGATTAGTATTCTGCCATTACAGCGTTTCCCCCTGCGTATCATAAGCCTGGCGGGCCACCAGGCTTTACTTTGCCCCCACCAGGCTAAGCATTGCTTATTTATTTAAGTCATTTTAAAATGTTTGCATTTTTAAGGCTTTATCGTTGGTGTTCTGGTATTAATCTTCTAATGTTTCAATAACACATAATTATCAAGTGATATTTTCAAATTTCCTGCCAACTTTAAACATTTCTTAACTCAAAAACACGACTGGCCGCTGGATGAATGACTGCTCTAGCGCCCAGCCACCAGGCTTAGCAAGATTTCTGGGGGAAACCTTGCATTACCATTATATTACTTAAAAATGGTTTCTAAACAATATTATCGTTTATCGCAATAACTTCTGGAACAATTTATCGTCCAGCAAAATTTGTTATTCTGACAGGCCTAGTGATAATAATTTGCCCAAATTGTTGCCAAATGATACAATACAATCTCATAGCTCTTAAAGCAATGATTTATGCAAGATTTTCTTTAATTAGCATGTAGCTGTGCTTTTATATAGCTGATTAAAGTAAAGACAATAACGAGTTATTCAGATTCTCTTCTAGAAAGGGCACAAAAAAATTGATTTCTAGATTACTCCTAACAACATTTTTTGGCATCTATGCTCGCTTTAAAACAAAAGAGTTGTAGTGCCCACTTATAGCAGGGCTCATGTAAGCTGACGGAGCTTAATGGTGGATGATGACCTATTTCCTGGTCAGGCTCTCCAAGAAGATTTTACAATACGGGGATAAGCAGCTTTAATGAAAACCTAATTTTTTTACCAGATACTTAAAATGACTTCCAAACATTACCAACCTTAATCTTGATGAGACCTGCTTACATACAGTCAGGTATGGATATTGCTTTCGATGGTTTTAGCTTTGGGTGAATTGTGACAACAAGCGATGTCAATTTTGACACAAAAAGCAAGAGAACAGCTGCTGATTCCTGTTTGAGTTTCATTCCAACACCTGGTTCTTCGACCAGAACCGCAGTAGGTGTGTTTCAAAGCTATGTTTAGTCCGGGACTGTGTGTACCGTCCTCTCCTCTGATGTCCTAGTTTCAGGTATGAAGACGAGCAGAATCCTTTAAAATACTCAAACTCTCCCACATTTGTAGGATAAATTCAAATAATCTAAAACAGGGGTGTTGAACTCAGTTTCAAAAATCTGAATGTTCTTAAAGGGCTGATGTGTCAGAATGTATTGATAAAATCCATTAAACTGTTAAAATATTAATAAATAGTTGTCCCACCAGGATTTTGTGAATGTTCTTGTGGCTTTTTGTAATCAAAATCACATATTTTGTGATGGCTATAAGGCTTTACTTGTGAACCCACCAGACTAAGCATTGTTGATTTATTTTTTAAGTCTTTTTAAAATGTTTGCATTTTTTAAAGACTTTTTAGTTGGTGTTCATGTATTAATCTCCCAATATCTCAATAACGCGTAATTGTCAAGTGATATTTTCAAATTTGCCGCAAAACATTTTTTAACTCAAAAACACGACGGGCCGTTGGATGAATGACTGCCCTGACATCCAACCACCAGGCTTAGCAAGTTTTCTGGGGGAAACCCTGCTAAGTTAGAAATATTTGTAAAGAATTTTTATGTAATGACATACATAAATGTATGTCATTTTTATGTGACATACATTTAACAAATGTGATGTTAAATGTATGTCACATTTAACATCACATTTGTATGATGTTAAATGTGACTTTTTATCACTTGCCATATTGATCACAGACTATAACTTGATATCAAGTAAGGCTGAGGCAGCAGTCAGTTAAACCCAACGTTTTTGACAGTTAAATAAAACAAAAACATGGGGATCTATTGACTTAGTGTGAATGTTGAAGATTTGTGAGAAACTGGAGGGACTTATTGTTGCGATTTGTAGTGTAGAGGGCCACATAAAAAGCTGCGGCGGGCCAGATTTGGCCCTCTGGCCTTGAGTTTGAAAAATGTGATCTAAGCCTGATTTGCAGATTCCTTCCTGTTTGACTTTGGTTTCTGTTTCTTTTCTCCCTAGCGAAGCTGAAGGCTTCAAAGAGCAAGGGAATGCATACTACAGCAAGAAAGATTACTCTGAAGCCTTCAACTATTACACCAAGGCCATCGGTGAGATTGCGGCTGGGATTACCGTATTTTCCAGACTATAAGTCGCTCCGGAGTTCCAAGTCGCACCAGCCATAAAATGCATAATAAAGAAGAAAAATCCATATATAAGTCGCACTGGAGTATAAGTCGCATTTTTTGGGGAAATTTATTTGATAAAATCCAACACCAAGAACAGACATGTCATCTTGAAAGGCAATACAAATAGAATAGAGGCAACAACAGGCTGAATAATTGTACGGTTTGCTAACGTTACATGACACATGAACAACGAACTGAGAACGTGCCTGGTATGTTAACATAGCATATTAAGAGTTATTCAGATAACTATAGCATAAATAAC
>CAEFZX010025830.1:0-17019 GCA_903066825.1 Alfaro cultratus
ATAACCTCACTGGTGAACTTGCTTTGCTTTCTTTATGTGTGGATTACTCGGGTTTCTGCCGACATCTGGTGTGAATTATATGCCAATGGCCCCATTACAAATATTTAAACTGAGAAAGAGTTAACACATTCAGTACTTATTTCTTTTCACTGTACGTTTATTTTTATGACATGGCACAGCAAACTGAAAGAGATCATATCCAGCTGTATTACCCTTTAATAGAGTTGCTATACAAACGCTGGACCTGGACATGCACTGAGCTGCTATTTGAATTCAAAAGTCTGGGAATTGTTGCACTGGACAGTTATTTACAGAAACAGAGCAACTTGCTGGTTGCCTCACAGCTAAATGAAAAATAAATCAAAAATCAAATCAAACTTTATTTGTGTATCACATTGCAGCAACAAGACACCTCAAAGTGCCTTACATCACAAAAATATGAGAACGACATAAAAGCATAAAAACATTGTACAACCACCAATTGTGAAACCAGTTACAAACATTACATTTTGTCAAAGGCCATAATCAAAATAACCAATACCCATCAAATATGTCGATCAATGTTCCAGTTTTTATGGTTCAAAAGTGACTTTAAACTGCTGGGTTTTTATTCTCGATTTAAAGGAGCTCAGTGTTTCGGCTGTTCTGCAGTTTTCTGGAAGTTTATTCCAAATTTGTGTTACACAGAAACTGAATGCTGCTTCTCCATGTTTGGTTCTGGTTCTGGGGATGCAGAGCAGAACCAGAACCAGAACCTGAAAGGTCTGAAAGGTTGGTACAACATCAGCAGATCTCTAATGTACTGTGGTGCAAAGCCGTTGAGTGATTTTTAAGTATTTTAGTACATCTCATAAATAAGAATATTGCGTAAATGTGCCAAAATGTCTTACCAGTGATCTCAGAAAGTGAAACTCATATATTGTATAAAATTGTCATAGATTGATACATTCCAAGCTTTTTTTTTCTTGTAATTTTTGGATGATTATTTCTTCCAGAGAATGAAATCCCAAAAATCAGTCTCTCAGAAAAATTAGAATCCTTTGACAAAGGTCATTAATGGAAACTCATGTTGTCACAGCCTAGTCAGGTAATTAACTCAAAACACCTGCAAAGGTTTCCTGAGCCTTTAAACGCTCACTCAGTCCTGGTCAGTCTGCTGACTGGACATGTCCAGAGGACGGTGATGGACATCTGTCATGAAGAGGGGAACACACACACACACACACACACACACACACACACACACACACACACACACACACACACACACACACACACACACACACGTCCACAGCTGAAGAAGCTGGAGGTTCACAGAGTTCCGTATCCAAGCATGTCAACGGAAAGTACAGAGAAGAGACAAAGGTTCAAAGGAAGGTGTTAGAAACAGGAACAGTGCAGAGATTGGGACTGACATGTGGGGTGAAGGTAACACAGGGATCTGGCAAAAAAACGGTCAAATGTCATTCTGACTGACTGATGCTGAGCTTTCAGCTGCTTTTCGTTCATCCTCACAGTCTTCTGAACCCCCTGGGGGAGAGAAAAATAAAAACCAGTAGTGATTTGGTTAACGTGCCCCAGGCCTGGTCGCAAAACCATCGTTCTCTCTGATTCGGGTTTTCAGATCAAATCAGTTTTAACTCGAGTGACTGCGGGCGTCGTGGGAAACCTCCACATCCGCTTAAACACAGAAGCGGCAACTTGACCGGTCACCGATGCTGGGAGGACTGGGACGAACCCGTAACTGATTGAGTGGCTGGAGGCGACCTTTGACCCAGGCAGGGCTTGTTGCATTAACAGCCCCGTTATTGGTCCATTAAACCTGAGTATGACGCAGCAAACTGAAGCACTTTTTGTGTGTGTGTGTGTGTGTGCGTGTGTTGATGGTTAGTAATGATTGTCAGATGTTGGAGGAGCTTCCCATGTAAGGGTTGAGTTACAGCCAACACACACACACCCGCACACGCACACATGCACACACACACACGCCCACGCATTCACACACACATTCACACCCTTGGCCTCTCTGGGTTTTCTGACTCATGGATCAACATGCAGAGAACTGAATCAGCACTTTGTCTTCCATCATTCGCTTACCTCTCTCTTTCTTTCTGTCTTCCTCTCTTCCACCCCCGTTCTCGACTCGTTTTTTTTTTCTCCTGCATGTTCTCATGATTTAATCTCTATAAGTGTTTTTTTTTCTGACATAAAAGCTTCTTTTAGTTGGCAGGAAAAAATCTTATCAGAGGAATGAACACACACATTCCCAAAGGTAAACACGCACATAGACTGGAAGCGCATTCCTTTTTTTCCCAATCTTTTTTCTGTCTCTGTTTCCCCGCCTACCCCCCCCCAACCCCCAACATCACCTCTTCTGTCAGATTTTTCATTTTGTCCCGTCCTCTGCATCTCCTCATCTCGCTCTCATCACTTTTTAGGTTTCGGATCAGAGGAAGGGGCTTCTCGTATCCCTGGAATGCATTATGTCATCGATGGTCCTCTCTCAAAGATAGCTGTGCTAACGTGTCCTGGGCCAGGGCGGTGCGGGAGGGGCAGCTGGGGGGTGAGGTTAGGGGTTGAGAAGATTCAGTTTCACCCAGAGAGAAAGCTAGTTCTCGCTTCATGTGGAAATATTCTTGGAAACTACCAAAATTGATTCCAACATAAATAAGACTGCAGCTGTACACACACACACGCACCAAGACACACACACACACACACACACACACACACACACACACACACACACACACACGCACACTCAGGGTATTGCGAAGGATTGAATGTAATCTGGAACAATTGCTGATTTTGCAGCATGTTTTCAGAAAAAAGTGACTAGAGGCTGCACTGTTGGATTTATGATGCATAGTTAAATAAAGCCAAAGCAGCGCAGGCCGACATATTCACTGCAAATAGTTTTCATCCTCCTCTAAAACCTGCTGCCCTCTGCAGCTGGAACGCATAAAGTCACCTGTGAGGGTTTACCCTGCTGGTTGAAGACACTGCTCACTAAGTACTTAGAAGGCTTTCTCGCCAATCAAAACACATTCTAGTAGGTTATATGATGTTTTTAGCACTTAAATGCCAATAATAAAAAGGTAAATGAAGCACCATGTGTCCTTCAGATGGCTTCAGGTTTGACCGGCTGTTAAAGGGGCAGTATTATGCACATTCCAGGCATATAGTACCATTTTATAGAATAATCAAAAAACTGTTACCTTCAGTTATTAAAACACTGCTGTGTATGAGTCAAATATGACAATTTAACTCCTTGAAATTGGGTCTCTGTTTCTTTAAGAAGCTCCTGTTTTTTCTGAAACTCCGCCTTCAGGAAATCATCACAACATGGCTCCTCTATTAAAGCTTTAACAACTTTTTTACCATCGTTTCACTAAGTGGTAACTCCTATAATGAGCTCAGCAGATAGTGCAGTTCCACCTGATGTTTGCTAATTGCTGCTGGCTAGTCTGAAGGAGCTGAGAAATGTCTGCTTTGTAGAAATGATGCATTATGTCAACATTATGTCAACATGAACCAAAATCCCTGAAGAATGTCCCTGAAGCCGTCTCTAATCTATGCCACGGGGGGAAAGGGCCTGACAGGGTGTACCTAATAAAGTGTCCAATGTATTCAAAAACTCAAAACAGTTCTACTTTTATCTCTTTACCTTGAACATGACTGCAGCATAATTAGACACTGTTACACAAAGTGCTTACAAGTAATAAAATGTATTTATGTTTGAGAATAATTTAAAACTAAAATTATACACTCCAAAACTATCTAAAGTAAAACTTCTGAAAATTATTGCATATGGGTGCATATTTTTAATATATTTTTTAAATGTACATTTAAAATATACATTTTTACAAAAACATGCAAAGGGTATTTTTTAAAAGAGATTACCCGAAGTATAACTTTAGTAATATATTTAATTGTAATGTATAGTGTATTTTAGAAAAAAAAGAGAAAAAAAAGTATCAAATATTTGAATGGATGAGTTAGAAGCATAATTTTTAATGTATTTCTTTTAAAATATCGTAGAAAGTACGTCCAATTGATATAATATTAGACATGTATTTCAGAAAAATGGATCCTACTTAAAACATACATAAGTAGATGAATTTTTAAGCAGGGATGTATTTCTGTCTCCCGTTTCTCAGGAAGCCGATCAGCAAATATAGAAATATGGCTCCCTCTAGTGGAACATTTGGAGCATCTACCAATTGACCAGTTTCTTTACATCTGTACCTGTATTTACTAAAATGTTGTGATCTAAATACTTCAAAACTTCCCTCTTGTTTATTTATTTATTTTTTTAATTAGTAACCTCATTCTTTTTTGTTGTTGTCATTGTTTCCAATATGGGACAAAGTTTTAGTCTTGGTACATTTTGGCAGTGTCTGTGACGTAGCCAGGTGGCGGGCTCGTGCCGCTCAGTGACGGCTCCCCTCCAGGTCCAGATGACACCGGGCAGACAGGTAGACGTCACACCTGAAGCTGCTGGAGAAAATGATGAGAACAGAAGTTCGTGTCCCGGTTTGAACTGGATTACCGTCTGTTTTGTCACAGGGACGCTTTCAAAGCAACATTTAAAGCAGGTAATGGACACACCCATACTGGGCTATGCGCGTTTTTCTCACTTTGTATTCCTGTGTTTGTTATTGTCCATTAGCAGGTTGGTTAGCATCAAACTGCCAATGGACTAGAAACGGAAATTAGCAACATTTTGGCTATAATCTCATGTTTTTTACATGTAGATATTCATTAACACATGTTGCCCCAATTTTAAAAAGAAACTTGAACTTAAAATGTTAATTGTTGCCTTGAACTTGGGCAACAAATATTAATGTCAAAATGAAACTCAAACGAAACACACACTAAATAATATTCAGTGTATTTTTTTCACTGGCATAACGTTTGTGGATTTAAATCAGAAATCACACGACTGAACAGACATATCACCAAATAATAATAATAAAAAAATAAAAATAATAAGTCAGATTTGGGGATGTAACATTTTTTAAAGGATAAGTTTACCATCCAAAATGAGAAGTTTACATTCTGGAAATGTGTTCTATGCCCTGAAGGAATATCTCAGCAAATAAATAAATACATAAATAAATATGTATATAACTTTCATTTAGAATGATAATTAATGTTAATTAATGCCCAGTTGATTTACCTCAAATCACCACTGATGACTGATAATTGCAGTAAATTACTAGAAACAAACAGCAAAAAGTAACAAAAACCAAACTGACACAGAAGCACATCAAGATAAAAACTAAAAGTCAATAAATATGTTACTTAAATCACATTAAAATTAAAGTTAAAATTAAATTAAAATCTATGAATTTCGCCTAAATCAGTTCTTGACTTTATTCAGGCCTGGGAACATTCAGTCCATTGTTGACCAGCAGCAAAGATATTAATATGTTTTCTTTTACAACTGGAGACCCAGTGAAAGGATCTCACGATGTGAGACGTTCTGTTTCCCTGATTGTGTTGGACTGCAGCTGATATGTATTTTTGCTGTCCGTATCAATAATGTTTATTGTACAGATGTTCAATGTTGGTGCCTATTATTCTACATCCTATATAGACAACAATGCCTTAATTCTAGAAGCTGGTTTAAAATGAAACTTGATGTCACTGTTAAGATTTAGTTCTGAGCCCTTAACTACACCTGGGTTTAGGATGTGCTCTGCGCTTTTATGCACTATTGAGTCTTTCTGAGGTTGTGTCTTTTTTTTTACATTAAGCTGAAGGAAACATTGGCCTATCCACTCTGTGTGTAAAGAGTTGTGTCAGATAGTCACACACTTATACAGAGTTGTGTCATCACTGTGGTATTATTACAAATGCTGAAATACTCCGTATTTTAATGATGCAAATACTGAATAAAAGTGGCACGAAAAAGGGTCCTAGAGGAACTCCACAGGTAATTTCTGCTCGCTCAGATTTATAAAAACCAGTTCAGTTCAGTTTGGTGATAAGTACCAAACTGAACATTTAAAGGAGTTCAGTAGTAGACAACACTGCTGCTTACTGGTCTAAAGTGTCTCCTTGGTAGTTGTGTTTTTCTCTTGTAGTCTTTACTTTATGAGCATTTGACTCACAATTAGCCGTTTTTTGACAGCTTGGTCTTTTGGTGACTGGACTTAAATGAAGCTATTCAGACAGAAGTAACAACACCATTAGAGCATCAATGCTAAATCATCTAAACTTACTCCAGCACTCTAAATAGACGGGTAAATGCACTCTGAAAAATGTAATTATCTTGTGTAATTGGTTCAGTGAATGATGCATAATTAAGCTGATGAAGTGTGGGCAATTATCTTCTTTGGCTTTCCTTTACTACTTTGTGCCGGTCATCCCATGTAGTTCTACAGCTACTTCATATTCATTATATCTGAGAATCACTTTTTTAATGGAGATACTGTGCAGTACCTTGATCTTGAAATATTATACCATCGTCAATATATGACTTGAAAACGGCCTCAAAGCAACAGCATTGTCATTTAAATCTATAATTTCAGGGACAATTTATTATCCAGCGAAATTTATTATGGCACATTTATTGGGATACATATAGGTTATTCCGCATGATGGCAATATCAATATTGGATATTGATATCGATATCGACTCAAATTTTCACATCGATCCATCAACCAACCAACCCATCAATAAAGTTTATTATTGTAAACTTGTTGCTGAAGTTTACATCAATAACAAGGCATTTCAAAGAGCTTTACATCATAAAAACACAGAAATACAAAGTCAGAGAACAAACAGTCAACAAATGAAGCATTACATCTTGACAAGCGCCATCGTTACACATCATATTTCACTGATTATGTTTCAATAGCAACTCTAAACAGGTGGGTTTTGACTCTAGATTTAAAGGAACTCAGTGTTTCGGCTCTTTTTCAGTTTTCTGGAAGTTTGTTCCAGATTTGTGGTGCATGGAAGCTGGATGCTGCTTCTCCATGTTTGATTCTGGTTGTGAGGACGCAGAGCAGAACCAGATCAGCGCATCTCTATTAAACATCAATATGATGACGTGGTAATGCTGTCGAGGCAGTTTCTCACCGACGTTCCCGTCTTCTCAGGTTTGGTAAAGTTTGGCCATGCAGTCGTTGACTCAGGAGATCCAGAGCTTCTCCCGGACTCGCCTGCGGAAGCAGTGCACCCGTGTGACGTCGCTGAGTGGCCGACGCATCATCGAGACCTGGAAGGGTTCGACGATTACCGTGGTGGAAGACCCTGTCCCGCCAGAGAAGATGCTGGGCTACATCCCAGACACTTCCTGGGACCTGCAGGTCGGCTTCGTAAAGCCCTACCTGCTTCTGGGTGAGAGTGGTAGAGACAGACAAACACTCAGCAAATGTTACATTACGTTACCAAGTCCAGTTTATTTGTGCATCACAAAAGAGCAGGTACCATTGGCAAATGATTTCACTTATAATAAGACATTTTTACCATGTTAAAAATGAAATAATCTACCAGTGAAGCTAGTACTTTTTAATCAAAATGAATAAATTATTCACTTATAACAAGTTGAAAAGTTACTTTCGTCTTATTTCAAGTGTACTAAGATATTTGCACTAGAAACCAAACAAAAGTACTTGGTAAGATTTTGTGTTTTTGCAGAGCGTCAGTATATTATTATAGCCCATTCTAGTGTTTAACGTAGTATTTTAGGTTCACCCGTGGTTTTGCTTGACCTCTACCCTGGTCAGCAGTCGGGTTCACCTCCTTTCCCCGCCTCGGCCTGGATGTCACTCTCAGTCGACTGTCACGACCTCCCGGATCAGGGCGGTCTGTAACACGAGTCAGAGGTGGGGGTGGACTGGAGGAGACATGACCCCTGAGGACGAACGTGTGGAAGCTGGATGAACCTTTGACCTGCGTTAAGTTCGGCATACCGAACGGATCCTCGTTTGGGTCCAACGTACTCCAAGACACACGGAAAAGTCTGGAACTACGCGTCTAATTGACTCACTCTGTGTGTTTGTGTGTGTGAGCAGGTTCCCAGGATGCTGCACATGACTTTGGCACCCTAAGAAAACACAAGGTGAGCAGATCAGGTCGGGTCACGCATGACTGAGCATTGGGCAAAAGTTTTGGGTTGGCCATCTTTTTTTGTCTTCCGCATTTGAAGATAAATATTCGTATAAAGCACCTTAAACAAGTATTCCTACCCATCAAAGCTTTCTGCATTTTGTCACATCGGAACCACAAACTTTGGTTTATTTTAGAGGTATTTTATGAGACAGAGCAACACGAAGTAGTGCCTGTCTGTAAAAGGGAAGAAAGGTGTCAGTTTCACTGGCAGATTATTTCACTTATAACAAGATGTTTTTCTCATGTTACAAGTGAAATAATTTGCCAGTGGAAGTAGAACTTTTTCATCAATATGAAGAATTATTTACTTACAACAAGCTTCTACATCTTGCTGAAAATGTACTTGTTAGTTTTGTCTTATTTCAAGTCTGCTAAGATATTTGTACTAGAAACAGAGTCAAATTTACTTGGTAATATTTTGTTGTTTATTCCACTGTATGCTTGTTCAATTGCACTTCAGGGTTGAAAAGTACACAGGTTCACATTAACGTCGCTGGCCCTTCAGCATTGTACCCTGTAAATATCATTTTCTCAAGAGCTGTTAACCGAAGACAAGCACAGTGTAGTCACACACTCAGTGTGTTTATATGCAGCCTGAATGCCTCTCATTCAGACCGTCCATCCGTGCGTGCCACACACTTCGGTCCACCAGTCAGCCGTTCTCCCTCCTCAGGTTTCTCACATCCTGAACGTGGCGTTCGGCGTGGAGAACGTGTTTCCGGACCTGTTCATCTACAGGACCGTCAGCATCCTGGACCACCCCGACGCCGACCTGCTGCAGTGCATGCGGGACTGCTGCGACTTCATCCAGCAGGCTCGCCGAGAGGTAGCGTCTCCGTCCTCGGGACATTTCCTCCGCGGCAACGTGTCAAAGTGCTGCGAATGAATTCTACCCCCGTCAGCTGACCTCAGTTTAATCTGCATTTGCAAAACTGATAACATCACAGAGATATCGAATGACCAGATGGATTTAAAAGCTACTGCAATGTAAGGCGAAGCACTTTAGATTGTACTTTCAATCTACAGTACAAACGAAGAACTTGACCTCAACTTGACCTCAAAAAAAAGTCTAATCAGTTAAATAAGTTAAATAGATTCTTTTCCATCCTACGGAACATAAAAGTGCTTTGTCCGACCAAAATTAAGAACAGTTTTGTGTTTTTATTTAGAAACCGTTCTCCTTAGATTTTTCACATTTTGTCACAATACAAGCACAATCTATCATAATAATGAAATAGAAGGAAAATGAATCAGTTTTTGCTGCTTTTACAGCTGCAGATCTTTCTGGGGATGTTTCTGGCAGCTTTCTAGAGACTGAAATCTTTGCCTGTTCTTCTTTGCGTTCCGGATGGAGAGAGCGTATAAAACGTCACTGCTCAAGTCTTGCAACGTTCCACTTTAAATAAAAGAAACCAAAAACAATTTTTATAAAACGTTTTTGACCTGAGTGAAGTTGGCCCCCCACCTTCTTCAAATCAGACAACGTTTGTGCAGCAAATTGTTTTGTTTTTGCTGCCATCACTTCAAAGATATTACAAGATGTTTCCAGAGGTCGTGAAAGGTCAACCAGCCCCGCCCACCTTCTTCAAATCAGATGAAATTGGTGTCAGTCAACTCAACTGCGTTTGTGCTGGTTTGTACAGCAAAAACTTGTTTGTGCTGCTTTGGCTTTGAAGATATTAATGAAAGTTTTAAAGGTCAAAAGGTCAACTAGCCCAACAAATTTTTTTCACGTGCGATTTTAATTGCGTTTCTCATTTAATGCTAAAACCACAATTGCGAAATTGCGTCTTTTCAACATCAGCAGAACGTCGACAAGGTTTTACTCCCGTTCGTAACAGAAACGCAGCTGGAGACATTGGTTTCCCACCACACCAGGTATTTTTGCCAAAAACCTTTGATTTTAGCTAAGATCAGAGCTCATTCTCCATCGTGTTTGCAGCAGCTTAAAAACGTTTCCTTGTAACTCTCCCATGAACGCCAGATTTGTGGAGTGCTTCAATAATAACGTCTTTAAACTTCTCCAAAACGTGCTGTGCTCCTTGGCCTTCATGAAGCCGGTTATCGTCTAACAGTCTCTAACGCACCTCTGAAGCCTTCATGCCTTTGGGTATGAACAGTTTTGTGTTGTGACAGATGTCCTCACATCTTTGCCACTTTGCTTCCTCTCCTCATTTCCTCTCCTGTTTTTCAGCTCTGAATAATAGATGCTTAGTTTTGTTGATGTTTTATTAAACAGCCTCTAGATCAGATCTCGGTGACATACAAGCTTTTAGCAGCGGAGCCTGGGCCTCACCTTAACACGACACCACACACACACACACACACACACACACACACACACACACACACACACACACACACACACACACACACACACACAGAGTGATTAGGCAGTCTTTAGAGGTGTCTGATTACAGGAAGTGTGTGTATGAATTCCTGGTGATGAAATGGTTCTGTGCATGTGTGTGTTTTTGGTAATTCCAGCCCTGATAACCAAACTGATTCATTTACTTTGAAATGCAGGCTCAGATTACCCAGCAGGCCACCTGGTTGATCATGACCAATAGATATTGATGTCGCTATGACAACCGCAAACATCTAATTGTTGAAGGACAGGCAGGACAAGCATAACAGATACGCAAAATGTGCAACTTTTAAATTGCATTATTGACTTTTTTCCCCCCCCAGCAGATTTTCAAGCTCATATTTGATATTCAGATGCAACTTGTTGTTTTTATTGTTTTGTAAGAAAAGATCCAGATATACTTTTTTCTTAATTCATTTGTTCTTTTGCATGTATTCCTCACCATTTCACCAGAGGTTTCAACGTAAACTTTTCCTATCACCCATATATCTAAATATGATGAAGTATATTTTTTGAATCAGTTTGGATCATTTCATTGGTTTATCCAGCTCTGTCCTGCTGCCCGCCCTGCCTCTCGCCGGGCGGTGTAAAGAGTTCTTTTGAAGGAACACGCAGGTTGTAATTGAGAAGCTAATGACTTCCTAAAGACACAAACAAACAAGCTGTTTAGTTCGACTCAAAGAGCCGAAGTCATAGCAGCAGGAGAACAGAGCCAACGTGTGGTCAAACAACGCCACTGCAGCGGATGTTTGACATCCAGCAGCTTCAGCTCCCATCCGGTCCTCATTGTTTTCAAAACTGTTCATTTATCAAAATATAAAAAGAAACCGAAACGTTGACTTGAGGAATGCTGGTCATTTCAGACAATTTCATGTATTTCTAGAAAACAAAACCTTTACTTTTTTTCCCTAACTTTTGTTTTACAGAAGCATTTATTTATGTGGTACTTAACTTAAGTCCCAACAATAAGAGCAATTGTTTGTCAATTTATAATCAAGTTGTATAATTTGACGCAAGCTTTTCTCTTACGCTAGTTTGTCCCGGCCAGAGACAAACTATTAGCTAAATGAAGAACTAAATGATTCTATCAGCAACTAAAACAAAGCCGCAGCTTTCCTCCTCATCTTCACTAAGTCATTGTGTGGAATAGCTGAGTTTAATCAAAATAACCTTTCAGTGATAGCTAAAGTTATGCATCTCTGGTATAACCACGAGAATTTTTGTTTCAGGTGATTCAAAACGACTGTGAATAAAGTAAGACAGCACTGAAGGGAATCAGGATTTGAATCAATGTTTGGCTTATGTAATTATTAATAACTATGATTAAAAGTCCACTTTTAATCAAAGTATTAATAAGGTATTAACTAATAGAATCAGGAGAACCATTCCACCTGAAATCATTCGGCAAAAAAAATGCCAGTCTTTCATGAAGAAATGAATTCAACACCATCGCCAGCAGATACAGCAGCGCCACACGGAGGATGATTGATAGCGCTAAGACCCTCCTCCTGGCTCTGATTGGTTGTTGGGAGACTGGGTGAAAACAGAGGTTGTTTTCTTTTCACTACCGTCTCGTACCATGCTGGCACAACGTAGTGAAAGTTTCAACAAATGTGTAAAATATATTTTTCATGGAAGTCACATATCGAAACTTTGGAGACTAATTTATTAGTAATGGTATAATGTTAAAAAACAAGTCAATTGTTCATCACAGACCCCCAAATGTGAGACTGATTTGTGTGTGTGTGTCTTAATAGAACAATGGGTCATAAAACTTGGACAAGCAGCTGAGCCATTAGATCAGGGGTGTCAAACTCCAGTCCTCAAGCTGTCCTGCAGTTTTTAGATGTGCCACAGGGACAAAACACTGGAATGAAATGGCTTAATTATCTCCTCCTTGTGTAGATCAGTTCTCCAGAGCCTTAATGACCTAATTATTCTATTCAGGTGGTGCAGCAGAGGAACATCTGAAAGTTGCAGGGCAGTGGCCCTAGAGGACTGGAGTTTGACACCTGTGCATTAGAGCTACAAAGGGACACGGACTCATGGTTGCATGGTTTGGCTTAGCCAGTAGAGCTAAACACAGGAAATGTGGTGTTTTTCCCTACCTAAGTGAATGCATGTGTTGTGAATCTGCGCCTCCAGTGGCGACCCAGGGGAAAGGCGGGGCTTACTGCAAGCTTGGTGTTATGTAACTTTTGACATAACCCAAAGTGTCACAAAAGTTTGTTAGAGTTGTGACATAACTAATTGGACTGCTGGGAAATGTGATCCGATCGATTTGCTTGAGGAAAGTCCAGTAGAGCCAAGTACAGAACCTTGAGGCACACCACAAGTCAGTCGTGTTAAAGAGAAATTGCCATGACCAGTAGCAATGATCAAATACTTTAGAATTTTTTTCTTGGCTTCAAGTTTAATCAATCATTGGTCTCAGTTGTGATGTGATTGTGTTTCAGAAAGGCGTTGTGTTGGTCCATTGTAATGCCGGTGTGTCCCGCGCCCCGGCTGTTGTCATCGGCTACCTGATGTCATGTGACGGACAGTCGTTTGAAGACGCGCTCTCATTGGTGAAGGCTGCCCGGCCGGCCTCCTCTCCCAACCCCGGCTTCCTGGAACAGCTGAGAAACTACAAACTGCCTACAATGAATGGGTCTAAAGACTGAAGGCTGAGTCCGGCGAAGGTTATGCAGTTCGACGAGAAATCTCTGTGATTGTAATAAAACATTGTAAAGAAACATTTAAACGTTTCTTCTGTGTAGAATCGTTTTTAATGGTGCAGGAATATGCTAAAGAGTTAGCAGAAAATGTTAGATACCAATCATCAGAGTGAAATTAGGTCTGAGAATAACTGCAATTATCAAAACTTCCTGCTTGATTTCTATTTATTTTCTGTGTTGTATGCCTTTTTCTGAATTTTAAATTTCAAAATGTTCTTCATGAGCTTCTTACCAGCAATACGATCTCTCTTTTGCTCTGATGATTTTTTCCCCCATATTAAAGCTACTATCCAGTGATGTATTTCTTTTTTTTACTAGCAACATCATATCAATAATAACAAAACAGTTTATCATGAGTAGAAATGAATTGAACTTAATACAGTTCAACCACACAACATAAAAATAAAGCAGATGTATGGATGGACATCTTGAAGGCACATTACAAGACAAAAATATAAACTCAGTTCAAGTTAATCAGACAGATTAAAATGTAGTTATAACATTCCTTGCCATAATGTTACTCCATTTATTATCTCATTTAATACTTTCTATGTTAAAGGCTTAGTATAATCTGTTTCCAGACATAATGGCATTAATAGCACAATCAAGTAACTATGTTACCGTCAGTTGTTATTTATATCAAATATGATTTAAAAGAAATTTGACTTCGTACTAAAATGCCTTGAAATTGGGTGTCTGTCTCTTTAAGAAACACCTGCCCTTTCTGAGGCTCCGCCTTCAGGAAGTCGCTCCTCTATTAACCCTTTAACAACTTTACCAGTATCGTACTGAGGTTAGCTCTTATAATGAACTCAATGTTTGCATTTGCTAATTGTTGTTGGCTAGTCTGAAGGAGCTGAGTGGGGGCGTTGTGGGCTCTGTGAGGTGGAAACTTGGAACCAGGAGCTCAGAGGAGAAGCTTCAACCTCAAAACTCCCAGATCCACCGGGGTGTTTTGCACAGCTGAGTGGTTGCCATGGAGATTAATGGATCTCTCAAACCTGCGTGAAAGAATCAAGGCAACACTCCCGGTATGTTTTTGATGAGGAATAACATTATAACACAATGTAAAGCACAAAAAAAGTCAATTTTACATCATACTGCCCCTTTAAAGAGGTGGCTGAGAGGGAGGCGTGGGGCAGCTACTCGCTAGTTGTGATTCCTAAAATTTCTAACAGACTTTGTCATCAAGTCTGTTGGACTTTTCCTCTGAGTTTACAGAACATAGATGAAAAAGAATTCAACACAGATCAGACAGAGTCGGGGTGGGAGGTTAGAGGCTTGTGGGCTTGATGGCAAAATTGATGCAAAATGGTAAAAAAAAAATAAAAAAATGTTGGCATAATTTCCAGTTTATCACTTCCTTAAATTCTTACCCTTTAGAAATGTTATCTTCCGTCTGTAGCCTGATATTACGTCAATCGATTACCTGCGTACCGTCTTTGTTGTACTGTGGTGCTGCATGCAGCCGTGGAATCAATAAAAATCATATAATACACTACAGCCAAATTCACTTTGGTGTGAGGTTTGGCCAAATCTGAATTAATGAGATTTGTCTTCACTTTTTCCTCTCTGGTGATGATGAGGATGCCAGCAGATGATCCCCCACATCGCCTTTATTTGGCTTCTGAAGCAAGTCAAATAATTAGCTTTGGATCTGTGAGTGAAGAGAGTTTAATACAACAGACAAGAAAATAGCAGTGCATTTTTGTTACAAATGTGCCTAAATTTTCCACTAATGTCGGAAAAAGCACAAACTCGCCATTGTGGTGTTTCCATCACACAAGAAATGCAACTAAAATTTGAAAAGTTTGGTCACACGATAAGTCATTAAAAACACATTGTGCCGTCAAGCTCCAACTACTTCTGCCTTCTTCTTCTTTGCGGTTTGTACCAGTGGCAACATTCGGTTGTCGATCACGTGACTCGTGTTGCTAGAAAAGTGATTCCATTGCAGTTTGTGAACCAAACCGATTTTGATGTGGCCAAATCGGTTTGGCCGAATTGCCAAACCGATACGATTGGCCAAACTTTTTAATCTTTTTTCAAAATTGCCGTGTTTCCATTGAGCGAATTTATTTTCTTTATTTCAAGTTGGGCAATTTTATGGTTAATGGAAACGCAGCTATTGAAGCGGGTCTGGGTGATGCGCACACAAACATCCTCGCTCAGTGTTTAGAGAGAGACACAGAGCGAGAGAGAGAGAGAGAGAGAGAGAGAGAGAGAGAGAGAGAGGGGCAAACATAAAGCTACTCCAAGTAGCATGAGGACAGCAGCAGACGGATCATGTCTTTTTATCATCATCCTTCAGAATGCTCTGCTTGTTTGGAGCCTCCACCTGACGATGGGCTCCACCTGCTCTGGTCTGAACAGCAACATGGCGGTGACTGTAGTACCCCACCAGGAACCCCGGGTTCAGACACCGGAAGGTAAGATAGTCTACCTCTGCTAAGAAGAATGAAACGAAAAGGAAAAACCCAGAACTATTTAATAAGTTGGTAACTTTATGTGGGGAAACTATTTTTATAAAACAATTCTATGTGGATATCATCATCAAGAATGATTAGGACATTGTTTAGATTTTTTTCTAGTATTCTCTTCTTATTTAGAATTTTTAATTGACACAATAACCAACTTAAGTTTCATTTATTTTCTGATAAAGCATTGATGTAAAAATCTCTTCAAAATGAATCAACTTGTCTCTCACTTCTGCTCACGTCGCTCTCCTTGTTTTCTGAAAACCCTTTCTGCAAACCAACGCCTGAATGTATTAGTCTCTTCAGTTTTGTCCCCGTTTCTGAAGAGCCAATGAACAAGCGACGCGCGGTCGACCAATCAGAAAACAGGTGCTGCCACGAGCGCCAGTTTACAGGAACAGGTGCTGCTTATTGGGCGCGTGGACAGAGTATAAAAGGCAGTTTTATTAGCATAGAAAATGTAGCTAGCACTCAGTCTGCTCCACTTCTTTTCAAAGTGTTTTTTGTTCTTCAAATCAGGTGACTCTTTGCAGCCAATGAAACCTGGAGGCCAGGAGGCGAAACCAACCAGGAACAGGAACAGGCTCAGCGCTGGGAGGAGCTGCACGCTGCGCTAAGAATACAGTTAAATGCGCTGGACATTTTCAGAAATATTCAGTTATCAAAGTTGGTATGAGCCCATGTTCGGATTTATTCATTTTTTTAATGTATTATATGCTGTCAATTTGAACATGACATTTTTTATGTATATTTTTCATCCAGCTATGTCTTTAGATACATATTAACCAACGATGGTGTATTAGAGCCATCAAAGAAAGAAAGAAAAAATTGCGTGACGACACACAGGCAGTGATGGCCTAGTTACTTTGGAAAAGTAACTTTAATCAGATTACTGATTACTCCTTGAAAAGTAACTTAGATTACTGACTACTTGATTTGGAAAGTAACTAAGTTACATTAAAAGTAACTTTTTAGTTACTTTCAGCAGCTGCTAACAACAACGCTGTGAAAATGACATTGATCTTTGCCAAAACGTAATTGTAAGTTATTTTATAATGGTAACATCAACAATGTGTCTCCATTTATATGGTTGAACTGAAGGGGAGATTGATTAATGGTTACAACAGTACAAAAAACAAAAAAAAACAAACAAAAAAATCAAACAAAAACGTTAGTAATTTGTGTGTGTTTTTATGTTCTCCACTGTTGTCTGGAAAACTCTAAGAAGGATTTTAAAGCCTCCATTCCTCCACCCAGCCTCCAAGTTGTGCGTTACGGCCCTGCGTTTTGGCGCAGCGCACAGCGCTCCTCCTGCAGCTCTACAACTCA
>CAEFZX010025832.1:0-10778 GCA_903066825.1 Alfaro cultratus
TATCTGACGAGTGAATGCCAACATGCAGAAGCATTATCTGACGGGTGAATGCCAACATGCAGAAGCATTATCTGACGAGTGAATGCCAACATGCAGAAGCATTATCTGACGGGTGAATGCCAACATGCAGAAGCATTATCTGACGGGTAAATTCATCCCGTTGACAGATTCCTTCCTTATAAACAATTTGGCTCCTCAGTGTCATTTCGAAACACTTCCTGTATCGTCATGTGACTTGTTGAAATCAATACGCGCACAGACACGGGGTTTGTCTATGGGCTTGACGCATGCGCTGACGCATCGGTGTTGCCCGACCCATCACGGACCGGACCGGTCCGGTCCCTCTGGGCGATGAAGCCGATCGGACCCCCACAGAGCCACCAGCAGCGGACCGCTACCAGCTGACCCGACGGGGAAACCTGCAGGTTAATGAGTGATGGACCTCTGGAGCTCAGAGCTAACAGAGCAGAACCGGGGCGGAACCCAGACGGACCCGGCTGAATGTTGATCATTTTAAATGAGACCCGATTAGACCCGGCCTATCAGAACCATCAGGAAGGTCCAGATTAACCCGGTTCTCTCTGTTCCTGCAGGCCTTGAGTCTCATCGAGGAGCTGCAGAAGAACAGAGACGATATGAAGCAGAAGACGGACCATCTGCAGTCCAAGGTGTTCATGTCAAACAGGTTTTGTTAAAACAAATAAGAGCAGAAACATGCATTCATAACTACAACAGATTAATGAGCTTTGTGGACAAGTGAAAACTTATTTTATTGTACCATTAATTCAATATAATGAAATATGAGTCACTGAATTCATCAGAAATGAGTCATTAAAACATTCATGCACCTGTTCAGTTCACTGCTAAAGAACCAACAAAAAAACTATATTACCTCAAAGCAAAATAATTACAAACTGACTCATAGCAGGAGAACAAATGTGCAGTCTGATAATAATAATAATAATAATAATAATAATAATAATAATAATAATAATAATGACCCTTGTCAGGGACAGCCAGACATACAGCATCAGAGTTATGACCAACGTTTTGCTGATGTTTATTGACCTTTGCCACTTCACCAGGCAGGCCGAGGCGGACTGGAGAATTGGCCTGATTGTTTTTCCCAGTATAGCCATCATGACTGCTGGTTCAAGTGGAGCTAATTAGTCTGAGGAAGTAGCTCACCTAGTTGGTGGACAGACAGTGAGCTCAATGCGTGGCAGTGGCAGCTGCCACAAGGTGCCACAGAACTGGTGGCGGCTGTGTACCTACATATTTTTATTTGTTATTGATTTGTTTGAAATAAACTTATGTATATTCATAAATAATTTTGCTAGTTTGGCAGTAAGCACTACAGAAAGTATGACTGATATTTATCTTAGTGTTACTCAGAGGTGGGTAGGATTCTCAGTCCCCATCTGATGCTGTCTCTGTCCTCCACTCCACCCACGGCCTGGTTGATGCATCTCTGCAGGTCTTGGTGTAACCGGGTTCTGCTTCACGCCACTGTACCGGGCCGGCCCAACTAACCCCTCGACTGCGTTGTGTAGTTTTTAATGAAGACAAGGAGTTTCTGGGTGATCAGGCAGTTTATTTCCTCTCGTGCATCTTTCACAGACTGGCCGTAATTACAGTAAAACATTCATATTTTCAATGTACAATGAAGAATACAATAATAAATGATGTACCTGAATGAAAACACATCAGGGTTTGAATCAGTGCAACGGCTCAGCTTCACTCAGCACTAAAACAGAGCGTTGTGTTAGCTTTCAACTTAGCGCATGACATGTTTTATAATATTAACAAAACTAAAGGTACAAAATTGATGCCAGGCATACATCTAGTAAACAGTCATTACACACTATTTGTCTAAGTTAATAAAAAAATATATTTTATGTGTTGCTAACACTTTTCTACACTGTGTGCTGAAGAATCCAACTCACCTCTTGTGCAGCTTTCACAGACTGACCCCGAGTTCAACATATAACCAGCCACACAGAGAGGGGGCACTATTTCCCCATTGCACTAATACATATAAATCAAGTGGGATTCTACAACCCAACAGTTACATTGGCTCTTATGATGAGGGAGCTTGGAGGCACACGCTGCACTGGTCCACACTTACTGAGTCTTGTGGGAGAACACTACAGGCCCTTCCTGTGGCTCTGGGAGAACTGTTTGGCTCTGGACACCTTGGATCACACAGCTTAGGCCTCTCAGACAAGGCAGAAACTAGCAGGGCTCGGTTTGTGAGCTAGCTTCTGTAAATCCTGGCGTGTTTGAGCCCGACCAGGTGAGTCAGGTTCACAGGCAAATGAGCTCAACTGGAACAAGGAGAAAGTGGCAGAAACAGCTTGGGGAAAGAATTTCAGTCGCTCTGTTCAGCCCCGCCGTCCCTCACTTCACACGTCCATCAGGCTCTTCCAGTGATTCAGTGGTGTAGCTGCAAAGGGTCAGTAGCATACTTCCATAATCTTAGTTTTATCATAAACAAATAAAACAAGGTGGGTAAGAACCTGTGTCAGAACTGGGATTAGAACCTCCCTGTTTGGACCGCAGTCGAGCCGAGTGTTTGTTCTGCAAACCAGCCCTCTGCCCTGCCAGGAAATCCAAGTCATTCTGCTGAAGTGGACTGGTGTCTGATCCGGTTAGACCCAGTTTATCAGAACCGTCAGGAAGGACCAGATTGACCTGACAGCTCATGTTCTCCCTGCAGGCCTCGAACATCATTGAAGACCTGCGGAAGAGCAGTTCAAATCTGAGGGCGAAGGCAGAGGAGCTGCAGCGCAAGGTGAGTCAGAACCTGCCAGAAGCTACCAGAACCAGGGTTAGAACCTCGCAGCAGTGTTTGTTCTGCAAACACGTCTGCAACCTTAACAGGAAATCCAACCCACGCTCTGCTAATATGGAAACGGTGTCTGAACTGGTTGACCAGCACTATCAGGAAGGTCCAGATTAACCTGAGGGTTCATGTTCTCCTGCAGGCCATGAAGGTCATTGAGCAGCTGCAGGACAGCAAAGATCTGAAGGAGACCGATCACAAGGTGGGTCAGAACACGATTTGGTAGCAGTAAGAACCTGAGTCAGAACCAGTGTAATTTGATTTGCTTTGACATTAAATTCTTGAACAAGCAAGATATATTCTGCCAAACATGGATACATTTACTGGTTTCGACAAGCATAAACCAGTAAAACCAGTCGCTGCAGTTGTTCTCATTCCTGTTTAAATTAATAAAAATCCAGAATATTCTGATTATTCTCAGTCCTCCTCCTGTGTTCAGGGTACAGCGGAGCAGATAGAGGTGCAGGCAGGTCTGGAGAAGTGCTGCCAACGTCTGGACGTCCTGGACAAGGCAGTGGTGAGTCTGTAGGGCTGCACTCTCACCTATGGGGGTGCTCTAGACAAAACTTCTGCAGATGGTCTCTGTTTCTGATTTCTACTGGAATCTGGAGGTTATTGTTCCTGAGCTGAGCAGAACCGGAACCATGAACTGGACCTGAAGGAGGTCAGGACTTCTCTCATTCTGTGTTATGGTTCCAACAGGAATCCATTCAGGAACTCTTCGAGATATATCCGGACCCAGAGGAGCTCAACGAGTGTGTGACCTGGGTCCACTTGGTTCAGAAAGACATGGAGCTTGAGAAGGTAAAGAGAAGAACCGCAGAGAGGAACCAGTTCAATGAACTGTTCGTCCCAAAGGGATTCACTTTCAGAATATCCTAAAACAACCATTTCTGGCAGTTCCGACGACAGATCTGGGAATTAGTCAGGAAGTACTGTACACTTCTTGGTTCCAACAGTGGAAGTTACCCTCAGATCTGTGTTTCTGCAGGGCCTGGTGACTTCAGAGGTTCTGAACCAGCCCTGGTTGGTAGAACAGACTGGACTTGACCGCTCAGCGCCGTCCTCTGGTATCCCGGCGCCATCAACTGGTGTACCGGTGCTATACTCATGTGCCAATGAGCCGTCCTCCGTTGCCTCTTCGCCGACCTCCGGTGCCGCTGCGCCGACCTCCGGTGCCTCTTCGCCGACCTCCGGTGCCTCTTCGCCGTCCTCCGGTGCCGCTGCGCCGTCCTCCGGTGCCGCTGCGCCGTCCTCCGGTGCCGCTGCGCCGACCTCCGGTGCCGCTGCGCCGTCCTCCGGTGCCGCTGCGCCGACCTCCGGTGCCGCTGCGCCGACCTCCGGTGCCGCTGCGCCGACCTCCGGTGCCGCTGCGCCGTCCTCCGGTGCCTTTTCGCCGTCCTCCGGTGCCGCTGCTCCGGCCTCAGGTGCCGCTGCTCCGGTCTCCGGTGCCGCTGCTCCGGTCTCCGGTGCCGCTGCTCCGGCCTCAGGTGCTCCTGCGCCAGGCTCTGGTGTACCAGTTCCATCCCCAGGTGCCCCTGCACTGTCCTCCCATCCCTCAGCACCGTTTTCCGGTGCCTCTGCAGCATCCTCTGGTACCACTGCGCCGCCCTCTGGTACAACTGTGCTGTCACCCAGTGCCTCTGCACCACCTTCTGGTTCCTCTGCACCACCTTCTGGTTCCTCTGCGCCACCCTCAGGTTCCTCTTCAACGTCTTCTGGTGTCTCAGTGTCATTGTCTGGTGGTCCCCTCCACTCAGACACATCCCCCCCGTCTGCTGCTCCATCTTTTCCAAGCATCTCTGCCGAGGATCGGTCCTTGGAAGCAGCAGCAGACTCCACTCAAGTCTCCTCTGATGGGTCCGAAGGCGGGACAATCGCTGGGGACCGGGGCAGGGCCACAGAACCACAACCTGTGACCTCATCTGTCCTTCCAGGGTCCACCCCAGAGACAATACCACAACCTGCTTCCAGCGTCACTCGTGTGTCTTCTGCAGGGCTGAAGAGACCCTCGGAATCTGCTGTGAGTCGGATCCACAGCCTGCAAATGGAGGAATTTTTGAAGAACATCAGGAAGTTACAGGACAGGATCACCCAGCTAGAGGCCCAGACAAAGATTCTGGAGGAGGAGAAGGTGGACTGGACCGGGCTGGCCCAGTTTATCAGCTCCAGAGGTAATGTCAGAGGTTAGCTGAACATCTCCAGGTTGTACCTGTTCAGGTATTTCACTAGGCGCCCTGCCCAGGTACACCAGGTTGTCCCCAGGTGACCAGGTGTTTTCTCCTCAGGTTTTCTTGAAGCCCCTGGCAGCACTAAGGATCAGGTGCAGGAGCATCAAGCTCTGATGGAGGACCTGAAGGCCGAACACAAGGAGGTGAGAACCTGCTGTTCCACGCAGCCTCCCATCACTCTGTTCCGGTTCCAGTTCTGGTTCTGACGGGTTGACGTGTTTTCTGAAGCTGGAGCGTCTGGAGAACATGTTGGGCAACCTCACAAGCCAGGCGACGGGCAGCAGCGCAGCAGGAGCGGCAGATCATCCTGATCCAGGGATTAAAGAGCTCACTCAGCAGGTGTCTGACCTCAGGTAAAGATAAAGAGGCAGGGACAGAACCTGAAACCTGTCCCACCAGGTAGACCAGGTGGTCTTCAGGTAGACCAGGTGTTGGTCAGGTGGGCTGCTCTCCTGTGCAGGTCTTCCCTGGTCCAGGTGGAGCAGGAGGTGGAGCTCCTGAAGGAGAAGCAGGCTCAGAGTGAGGAGAGAGCTGCAGAGAATCTGCAGGACCAGGTCAGAGGAGAACCTCCTTCCTACCATCCTGCAGCCTTCCTCCAGTCTAACCTTTGCCCTTTGCCCTCAGCTGAACGACCTGCGAGGGACGTTGGAGGACACCATTGTGTCTCTGACGTCCCAACTGTCCAGCAGCCTCCAACAGGAGGTGGAGCAGGAGACGGAGAAGATGGAGGAGGCGGAAGAGGCGGAAGAGGCGAAAGAGGAGGAAGAGGAGGAGGAGGAGGAGGAAGAGGCACTCAGCGACTCGGTGGAGGTGGGCCGGAAGCTCAGCCTGCTGTTCCAGAACTATGAGCAGCTGGAAGACACGGTCAACCTGCTGGTCCAGCAGCAGCAGCAGGGCGCAGCTAGGGACGGCCTGGACGAGGACCGAAACATGGGCAGGGTCAGTCAGGGTCAGGGACAGGGACAGTGCCTTGTCTGCCACAGGGACGCAGCCGGACCTTTATGGACTCTCTGTGTCTGTGTTTGGGTCAGAGCCTGGACCTGGTGTACGACGTCCAGAGGGCCATCCAGGAACTGCAGGCCGAGTGCGAGCGCCTGCAGGAGGCAACCAGGAGTCTGCATGAGGACAACCGACAGAAGCAGGGACACATCGAGGTAGGCAGGCCAACACCCGAGAACTGACAAGCTGGACCACAGACGCTGGGCCGACGGTGGACTGATACTTTACTGACTGTGGACCAACTTTGCACACCTGGAGGTGTCGTCCACCTGGTAACACTCAGTGATGGCGGCTGCTTCCACAGGAGCTCTACAAGACGGCAGAGGAGCTGCAGGTGAAAAAGGCCGACAAGCTGATGGTGGAGAGCGAGATTGTGAGTTCTGCTCCTGATTCTGGTGACCTTGAATGTCTAGTTCCAGTGGAGATGCTGATGACAGGTTTACTGTCCCCTCAGAAAGCGGACAAGTTGGCCCTGGACAGCAAGGTGAGCCGTCTTCAGTTCGATGCGGCGACGGAGCAGCTGACCTCCATGTTCCATGAGCTGCTCAACAAGATGACGGGTCAGGAGCACGACTGGCACCAGCTGGTGGACAAGCTGTCCACCGACATGGAGTGCAAGGTACCAGTCCTCACTAGAAACCCGGCCCGGTTCTGGTCCGGTGCGGAGGTTCTGATCCGTGTGTGTGCAGCTGAACCGAATGGAGTTGGACTCGGTGAAGCTGCAGCTGGAGGAGCGCTGGCGCAGCATCCTGAAGAAGCTGCAGACGCAGAGCGCGCCACTGGAGGACGACGCCGCCGGCATCAGGAAGTGAGTCCGGCCGGTTCCGGTTCAGGTCCGAAGTTCCGTTCATGATTTGAACCGTCTGTCTATCCCCCAGGAAGCTGCTGGAGCGGTTCCACTGCCTGTCCTGTGACCGTGTCATCATGAAGCAGACCCCCGGCCCGTGAGTCGACCCAGAAAGCCCGGTTCTGTTGTCGTGGCGTCCTGTCCCTTTAATGTGACTTCACAGATCTGTTTCCTTCCCCAGCATCGTGCCGACGCTGCCGACTTTCCCTCCTTTCCCCCCGCCGAAGTTCACCCGGCCCTGGACCATGGAGCATATCCGCCAGCACTACCGCAGGTGGGTCCGGGACCAGAACCAGAACCACAGTCAGTCAGTCCCACATTCTGTCCAAGCAATAGTTTTCTATCAGGGTTGATCTGAAAACTGCGGCCTGCATGTCGGTCTGGCCGACTCCACCACACTTTTCAGATTTTTCTCACTGAATCGTTTCGTCGGTTCTGACCCAGTTTGGGTTGATCTGAGAACGTCAGAGAAAATGTGAGGTTAGTTTATAGAGGGGGACATAGTGAACAGCAGGTTCTGCTGCATTGGACCTTCAGAACCAGCTGTGTGTTGTGATTCCAGCCTGACGCCCGGAACCAGCCAGCGCCGGGTCCAGTTGCAGAAGAACCACGCCGACATGCTGCGGCAGCTAGACAGCATGGAGCGCCAACGCCGCCTCCGCCAGCGGTGAGTCAGGCCTCCGGTTCTGACCCGGTCCATTCCCAGATCCACAGCAGAACCTGCGGTCGGGACCAGCTCTAACCTCCTCCCGGTCTCTATGCAGCCCCAACCGGGTCGCTGAGTCGCCAGCCCGACCAGCCGGAGTGCCACACGCCAACACGTCTGCGAGTCAGCGCCGCAGCACCCCGCACCACCACCGACTGCCGACCCGGGCCGAGGGCGAGGACCTGATGCAGGTGCTGTGGTAGATTTATTTTCCGGTTCCTCTATGAAGCTACACTAAGCGTGTTCAGTCGATCCGCTCGCCCATATTCATGCACCCGCCGCGCTCTTCACTGCCACCAGGCAGCAGCTCCGGCAGGAGGAAGGCTGCTACACCCCAGGCATCGCGCCGGCCATTTAAAGGATGCTTATTGTTCCCCCGAAAAACCATAAAAAGTCGGACATTATCACAACTCAATGAAATACCAGGCCGAAGTTGAAAATTGGACATTATGCTGCTAACACTTAGCAACAACTCAGAGGCGGAACATGGTGCGCTAAATAGCAAAACATCATTTAACGAAGCTTTGAGGCAAATAATTTGCCCCAAGAAGGGGACCAGCAGGGGGCGCCTCTGTCTGACTGCAGCTGTGGCTACTATCCAGTAGCTCCACCATCAGAGGAGCAGTGACTGACTGAAAACCTCCCTGTTGCTATGGTTACGCATCATAGCAACAGAGCAAGGTGTAAAACGTTTCAACAAAAATGAGTCCAGCTACACAAACCCCAAAACAAGAAGGAACGATTTGAGCGACCTTTGACCTCTGGGTTCCAGGAAGCCGACATCATCGGACGAGACGGACGGATCTACAAAGGACGCTTCTGCATCGGCCAGCTGAAGAGCCCAGAAACCAAGCTGCCCAACATCGTCTCCAGAGACGGTGGGTTCTGCAGAGTCTGGACCCTGCTCCGGTCCTTCTGGACCCGGCTCCGGTCCGTAGTTTAGAGCTCTCTCTCTCTGACGGCTGCAGGTAAACTGAAGGAGAGGACCAGGAACCAACCCAAAGCTCCCGCTGCGTCTCCGGAGGCGGAGCCTAGCCCTCTGGCCACACCCCCGTCTCTCAGCACCAAAAGCCTGCAGCCCAGCCGACCAGGTGAGACCTGGAGGTCCGGTTCTGGTCCGGTTGGTGTTAGCAAACTCTAATACCATGCTGTCTTCTCCTCTGCAGCCTCCAGCGGTTCTGGTCCGGACTGGGCCGTGTCGCCTCTGGGCTCTGTCAGTCTGCCGTCAGCAGCAGAGAGCGACCCGCTCGGCCTGTAGGGGGCGGCGCTGAGCTTTTATTTTCATATCAGTTCAGGAATAAAGCTCACTGAACACTTCTTCCTGAATTCACCCCAGCAGAACCTGATGGGTCCAGGAGGTTTTGTTACTTATTACGTATTAATCCGTGGTGGTTCTGTGGCCGCAGGTTGGTGACTCAGCTGTTGGATCCTCAGGGGAAGTTCACGGCTGCCAGCGGCTTCCTGTTGCCAGAAACACCAGGCGGCAAACCGAAAGGGTTCTACTGTGGAAGCCCAGTACCACTCCGGTTCCACTCCGGTTCATGTCTGAACACAGATCAGATTTTTTTACATGACCAGGCCACTTGCATTTCCGATCTTTCCAAATGTGACCTGTGACCCATCCGACCTGAACGTCATTCATACTCGACATACGTCACCATTCTGGGTCGTGAAACGGGAAGAAAAGCAACAGCCATGGCGGACGATGAGGGTCAGCTTGTTAATGTTCCGGCTCAACTTCAGAATCAGACCATACGCTCCACCGTTAGCATCCATATTTACTGAGCACACTCTCTATGTGTGACGTCATGGCGCCCTCTACTGGGCGTGCGGTCAGTTCACAGGAGATCACATACAAGTTGCATTTATTTGGAAATATGAGCGACAAAGCAAAAAAAAATAATAATAATTGGATGCGTGTTCCTTCAGGCTGAAGTGCGAACATGGCCTAAATTTTTTATTTTTTCATACAGAGAAGCTGAAATCTTTTATTTGGTGATAAAACAAACGATTCTGAGCTTTTGTTTTTATGTCACCACGGGTCGGATTCGGGTTCTTGACCTGGGATCTCACGTTAAAGCGGCGTACGCACAGAAAGTGTGCAGCGCCATATTTTACACAAAAGTTGGCATGTATGAAAATGAACGTGGCGTGAACGTTTGCATAAATATGTGCAAATTTTTGAGCTGCCGTGAAAATATGCGTCAGCCACGCAAACGTTTTTTTTGTGGACAATAAGGAACTAGATGGCGCCAAAACTCACCTAAACACACTGAAACCTGACAGTTTACCTGTTTATCATGGCTTTAATATTTTATTGTTTAAACAATTTATCCTCAGACAATAACCTAACACACACACACACACACAATAAAGAAAATAGAAATAAAGGATGTGAAAACCTCACTCCAATGGAAATAATAATTTTGCTCAGTTTGTCTCATAAAGTCGTAACTCATCGTCTGAATCATCTATGGCTCATTGATCCTCACTAAGAGAAACCAGGGCTGATCAACAGGTTTGATTATTGATCAGGTGAGCAGACAGTCACAGTTTATCAGTAGCTGCATCNAAGGTGAGCCGCTACCTGAGGAGCTTTGGCTCTGATGGAGAACATGGAGCCATTGATCAGAGATCATATTGATCTGCTGGTTTATTAATGTTTAGATGAATCCAGACTGATCATCCTGGATCACTATGGAAACATCCACCCACTATAACAGTTACAGCAACTTTTCTCAGATAAAAAGTTACCTTCAAAAGTTAGATGAGAATTTATTGTGGTAACAATCTGAGGTGACGATGGATCACATGTTCAGTCAACAGGTTAACGATGCTTCGCTGCTCGTTGGGTCTGGACTCAGATGTTGTTACTAAAACGATATTTTCAGTTGATAACTGGATGGATGTTAAAACTGAGGGACATATTTTAATTAGTCGTTTCTCTTCCATAGATGAGTTTAGTAAGAAAATATTAGAGACGTATGAAAAGTTTTGCTTTTATTTGTGGAGATTTTCACATTGAAATATAATGAGAATACTAAAATGTCAATTTATAAAACAGTGTTTGGTGGGACTTCCGGTGGACGCGGAGCAAGATGGCAGCATAAGTCCGAGCTCCCTTATCGAAGAAACAAAAAACCTCCCTAA
>CAEFZX010025836.1:0-12433 GCA_903066825.1 Alfaro cultratus
ATTATGGGATGAACAGGAAGTATTATGGGATGGACAGGAAGTATTATGGGATGGACAGGAAGTATTATGGGATGGACAGGAAGTATTATGGATGAACATGAAGTATTATGGGATGAACAGGAAGTATTATGGGATGAACAGGAAGTATTATGGGATGGACAGGAAGTATTATGGGATGGACAGGAAGTATTATGGGATGGACGCCCAGCAGATGATCACTGTTGGCTTCAGCAGAAAAGTTATTTACTACATTTATAAATTCATAATTACAGGATGTAAAATAATCCAACTAAACTCAAAGTATCACACAGAAATATTAAAACCTTTATTACAGATGATGATGATGATGGTAGAAAGTTCAGCTGGTTGAAATATTTCGCACATTAACCACAGCTGGAGGAATCACAGGAAGCAGACTAACATGCTTTTATTTTGGTAACTTCTGGTTCTGATTAGTGAGAAATCTGGAGGACGAAGAGTTCTGATTGGTTTAGAGTTCTGGTTCCAACATTAGGCGGGTTCTGGTTCTGGTTGAGACAGAGGGGTGGGGGGGGATCTTCTACCTAACGTCCATGTGGAAGAACCTGGAAATGGCCTTTAACCCTCCTGGGTCACCAGCTCCGCCTCCTTCCTCAAAGCAAACCTAGAGGGGAGCAGAACCGGACCGAACCGCAGCCCGGTTCTGCTGGAGGGTCAGAGGTCAACCTGGAAGAACCAGAGGAAGGAAATGAAGGCCGGTGACAAGCGTCAGTCTGAGGGGGCGGGGCCACGCCGGACCAGGAAGTCCAGTCCCAGGGGGCGGGGCCACACCGGACCAGGAAGTCCAGCCCCAGGGGGCGGGGTCAGACCCGGACCAGGAAGTCCAGTCCCAGGGGGCGGGGCCACACCGGACCAGGAAGTCCAGCCCCAGGGGGCGGGGTCAGACCCGGACCAGGAAGTCCAGCGCCAGGGAGGCGGGGATGTGCACGGCCTCCAGGCTGAGGGCGGACGGGGCGTAGGGAAACAGGACGGGGAAGGTGTGCTTGGTGTCCAGCAGCAGCTGCGGCGGGTCGTTCCTCTCCTGGAGGACGCTCTGCAGAGACAAACAGTCAGTCAGGAAACACACATTGCTCCTGAACTCTTGTGGTTTCACCTGGTGAACATGTCTGAGGAGGAATCGGGTCCCAGACTGGGACTTGGTCGGTTTCAGCTCAGACTGACCTGAATGTTTCTGATGAAGGACACGGTGACTCGCTCCTCGAACTCGTTCAGAGGCGTGTAGAGGTTCAGGATCTTTACAATCTGCAGGAATCAGACAGGAAGTGGTCACAACCTGCTTCCATGTTCCGCTCCACCAGTCGGACCTGAGCGGCTCCACAGAGTTTCTGCTCTGCTAACTGGGAGAATATTACAGATGTTTTCTAAACTCCATCAGCCAACAGGACTCTGGAGTTCCTCACGGTTCTGTTCTTGGTTCCAATTGTTTGTGTTTTTCCTGCTTTTCTTTCATCGTTTTATAAAATCTTTATGTGTTCATAATCTTCTTGTTTCTTTGACTCCCTTTATATTTAGGATGTTCTTGGAATAGACCAAGTTTTGTGACAGTAGATCTAAACGGTGGAACGTCAAGGTGCTGCTCAGATCCAGTAAATCAAAACTTTACTGTTGGATCACGAACTAAATCTGTTTTTAATTCATCAGGATCCATTCAGAGCTGAGCAGCCAGGTGTGGTCCTGAACCACTGACCTGCTGCACGGTCAGAGCCGTGCACAGTGAGCAGATGGCCTCGGCGTCCTGAGACGTTTTCTTCTTGACCTGCAGCAGCTGGGCGGCCTGGATGATGGGCTCCAACGTAGCTGAAGCTTTGCTCTGGAACAGGTTGTTGGCTCGCAGCCACTCCTCCAGCTGACTGGTGTTGTACCTGAACAATCAGACAGGGGGCAGCAGTCAGACTCCAGCGGTCGGACCTGGACCTCTGGTCTGGTACCATGGATCAGAACTCCAGGCGGTGCTGGTGGTACCTGAGCTGCATGCCCGTGCTCCAGGAGCAGACGTCCTTACGCAGCAGCAGGTTGTTGAGGGTGAAGGCGTTGATGCAGTGGAAGAGCTGGCGGACCACCTGGCCCACCACTTCGGGGTCCAGTCCGTGGTCCCTCATGATGCTGTTGAACTGGCTGAGCTGCCGGATGAGGCCCTGCAGGGTGTAGCTGGTAGGACCGTCCGCGTCCATGTCCATGCTGGACGAGCGGTTCCTGTAGCCCATGGACTTGACTCCAGCCAGGCTGGGAATGCTCTCGCTCTCCAACATGGCTGACACTAAGGGGCGGAGGCAGTGGTTAGAACCTTCAGGTCCAGAAAGAGACTCATCTGGTAAACCTGACGACTGATCCTCATGACTCAGATGGAAACTAGAAACCCAATGAATAAAGGGACCCAACCAGAACCCAACAGGAACCCAACAGGGACCCAACAGGAACCCAACAGGAACCCAACCAGAACCCAACAGGAACCCAGCAGGGACCCAACAGGAACCCAACCAGAACCCAACAGGAACCCAGCAGGGACCCAACAGGAACCCAATAGGAACCCAACCAGAACCCAACAGGAACCCAGCAGGGACCCAACAGGAACCCAACCAGAACCCACCAGGAACCCAGCAGGGACCCAACAGGAACCCAATAGGAACCCAACCGGAACCCAACAGGGACCCACCGATCATGGGCTGGATGATGCCCTCGGCCACCTTGATGAGCTGCTGGTAGATCTGGATGGACAGGTCGCTCAGAATCTGCCGGTACTCGGCCAGGTCAAAGTTCTTCAGGCAGTGCTCGTTCTGTTTGGCCGTGTTCTGGGTCATGAAGGCCTGGAGGAGAACCAGATAGATCATCTCAGAGGAGGAGACGTTCCTGACGTTCCTCAGACGGAGCAGCTCACCTCCTCACCGCTGTACTGCTTCAGGCAGTGCAGCAGGCGGCTGCTGTTGGCCAACCAGAACGACATCATCTCAAAGTCGTCGTTGTTCCTCTGCAGAACCAACAAGATCACAGTTAGAACCAGGCTGCCTGTCAGACTGCAGGGTGTGTGTGTGTGTGTGTGTGTGTGTAGGACAGACCTTCAGGACCTTCTTGATGGCGTTGATGCTGGAGGTCAGCAGAGAGATGACCTTCTGGTCGTCGTTGATGTAGTCGGCGTGGCGGATGCACATGAAGAGGATGTAGGCGGGGAGGCAGGGGACGGTGGCCGACACCGTGCTGGGTCGGATGTCTGAGGACGGAACAACACACCTCAGGTTCTGGACTGCTTCAGGTTCTGATTCATTAGCCATCAAACAGGTCCGGTTCGGTTCCGACGACCAAACTATGGCATCGGTTCTGGATCACTCATTGACCTCAGAACCCAGTCTACATGCTCAGACCTTGTTCTGGTACCAACTCATGGTTCTGACATCATCTGGTCCTGCCTCCGGTCAGAACCGTGAGGTCCAGTGGCGGTCTCACCTGTGATGAGGGTCTTGATGAGCCGGGCCTCGTCCTCCTTCAGGTACTGCAGCATCCCCTCGAAGTCCTTGTCCTTCGTTTTCAGGGTCTTCTGGCGGATCATCTTGTTCTTGTCATCCTTGTTCTGATCGACATCGTGAGCCACTGCTTGAGCTGCAGAACCAGAACCAGAACCAGTCAGGTGGAGACAGACATGTTGAGACCGAGACATGAAGACATCCATCCATGTCCATGTTTGTTAAAGACGAAGCTTCTCCGTCCACATGAAGACATCAGAGAAAACATGTCCCATGTGGACACCTGTCCCCCTTTGACAGAGACATCAGGACAGACAGATCAAGCTGAGGACCAGAGGGACATGTCCACCATGGACACAGTGCTGGCGCCCCCTACCTGCCAGCTCCTGGACCTTCTTCATGTAGATCCTCAGCTGCTTCCTCAGCTTCCTCTCATTCTTCTCCATTTTCTCCACCATCCCCTTGAGTTCCTGTGAGCAGACAGAACCGGGTCAGGACAGAACCGGGTCAGGACGGCGGTTCTGGTGGTCCAGGTTGCTCACCAGGTTGCTATTGGTGAGCCGTGTGAGCTCCTGCTGGACAGTGTAGTCCACCTTGGCCTCGGGGGACAGAGAGGACATGTAGTTGAGCAGCTCCTGCTTCTTCTCCAGGTCGACCTTCAGCAGCTCGATCTGGGTGTGCAGAGCCTCCAGCTCGTCCCGGTGCTGCCGGGTTTGGGTCTGCAGCTGGGCCTCCAGCAGTCTGCGGGACACACAGCTCAGTTACACGCTGGCTGAGCGGACAGACTCGGGTTCTGGATGAGAGGTCACTGCATCCAGAGCTCAGAGCAGACATCAGAACCAGAACCAGAGGTCCACCACAACAACTTCACACACAGATGTGTAGAGCGCAGAGGGAGGAGGAGCTAGCAGCTAGCAGGAAGCACACAGAGACCTGGCTACTTGTTTGAGGCCCTGGTAGGCCAGACCCAGCTCTCCGTCCTCGTTCAGAAGACGCCAGTCCTGCAGGTCACTGGCGTCCAGCAGCAGAGGACAGGAGGACAGACAGGAGGACAGAGCAGCACAGACAGTCAGCATGAGGAGCAGCTTCACAGGTTTCATTAACAAACTCGTCTTCATCGGTCCAAAACCCTAAAACCAGCTGGTCAGGGTGTGGTCTGGACCGGGTCGTTGTTCTGATACGGAACCACAGAAGATCCACTCTGCTGTTTTACTGATTCTCATCTAGAACCTGAGCTGAGCTTCCAGAACCTCCTCTGGTTCTGTTACAGCTGCAGGTCGCCTGTTTCTGTTGGCTGCTGTAGTTCAGACGTAACCAGCGGGTGGCGCCGGTTCTACTCTTAGAAAAATTGACCCTGACGGAAGTTCTCCAATAGCTGAGGTTTATTATTATTATTATCATCATTATTATTATTATTGTTCTTATTATTATCGTTATTATTATCTTAAACATACAGACACTAACGCTGATCTTTGGCCATTTGCAGTCCATTTGCAGCTGTCAGCAGCTGTAAAGCATCTGGACTGAGCAGCAGCAGGTGAAGCAGAGCGTCGGGACAGAAGACGGAGGCGACCCAGACCCGCCCAGAGGAAACAGACCTGCTGTAATCTGACTTCAGTCTCTTTGTGAGGAGGAACAGGACTTACTTCTTGGACTCACACAGTCCATGGTACGCTTTGAGGGCCTCCTCTTTGTCCAGCGGCTCCTTGCTGCTGTTCGGTCCTCCGTCCACCTCACTTTCCTGATCAGACAGAGACGAGAAGACATAGAGGACATGATAGACATTTTAGGATAAAGAGAGGAAGACTAGTCAGAAATATGACCAACTAAAAGAGTAAAAACCTTCACATGATCCCCAGGAAAACAGGGATTTGTGTCATCAGTTAATCATTTTATAAACTGATTATGTTATTTCTCATTTCTTCTTTTAAACTTGAATATTTATATTTATACATCTCTGATTAGAAACAGTAGAGTCAGATTCTTATGAAGAACACAGGATGAGTCAGAGGAACAGGATGATGTTGGGATTTACAGGTTTCCTCTCCACAGTGAGTGAACGAAGGAGACTCACGTTGGGTTCGCTGTTCTTCTCGGCGTTGCTGACGATCTGAGTCCTGAGGATGAGCACCTCCTCCTTCCGGGCGTCCAGCTCCTCGTTGGCCGACTTCAGCTGACTGAGCAGCAGGTTGTATCCGTCCTGCAGCTCATTGGACGAGCCGTCCTGCGACGCCCGCTCGGCGACGGTCTTCCTCAGCTCATTCAGGTCGTTCTTCAGTTTCTTGTTCTCGGTTTCGAGCTCCTGTCTCTGATGAGGAAAGCAGCTGCTGTTACCATCCAGACTAACTGGTTTCACTGGTTACAACTGGGTTTTTGAATGATCATTATTGTAGTTTAATCATCATTCAATATTCTAATTATTTTACACTTTTAGCAACTTTGCTAAAGAAAGTTTAACATCATGAACAACTCCATAAAATGTTTCCTGTAATTCTCAGCAAAGTGCATGTCTCACTCCCACCACCAGGTGGCTCCACTGCAGCACCATGACTGAACAGATGTTGAAGTAAATCCAGGAAAGGGAAGTCCGTCTCATCCAGACTGTTCAGTACGGTCAGGGCAACATGTGGGGGAGGGGCTGCTCATGTTGCAGGTAAAATGGGGCATTCTGGGAATTTTCAGGTTGGTAGGTTTAACAGCCATCAGGTGAAGAGGAAATGGTTCGATAATAATTCATTCCCAGAATTCAACCAGGAGCTGATAATCTTATGGACAGAGTCAGTCTGGTTTAGCAGAATGGGGCAGTTCTGCAGAGGTCAAAGGTGAGCACAGGGTGTGTCACATCCTAACATTCAGACAACAACATCGCTGCTTATCCACCGATCAGACACAGTGGATAAGCCGTGTCTGAGGTCACACCTGCTGGTTTTACCAGTTCTGCTGAGTTTGCATATGTCTAGAGCCGGCCTGTCTCTCTGCTATCTGTCCCTGACGTCTCAGTCTCGCCTGTTCTCATTGGTGGATGGGCTGTTAGCCCCATCACCATGACAACACTAACTACTGGACCGGCTCTGCACAGTGTTGTCCTGTAAACTGGTTTTAACGGTGCAGAAACATCTAGAAGCAGCTGGATGTCTGAGGAGCCGATGGGCTCCGGCTGCTTCTGGTACCTTCAGGTTGTTGTAGGCCAGATCTCCCGTCGCCACGTCAGGCGTTGGGGTCTTGGGCTCCGGTGCCTTCAGAGAAAGATCAGGAGTTACTCTGATTGTTTGGACTCCGGGTCCGGAGGCTGCACTGGCAAAACCGTCCCGCTCACCTTGCGCTTGGCCAGCTCCTCCATCTTGTCCAGGTTGACCTGCAGCCTCTTCCTCTCCGTCTCCAGCTCCCTCACTCGTTTCTGCAGCTTCATGAACAGGCTGATGTCCATGGCAGCGTTCTCCACTCCCATCTCCTGAAAACCCAGCAGCACACAGAATGGACCCGGTCCTAACAGAACACACCTGTACTCACCAAGCTCCGCCCCCTGACTCACCTCCACCTGCTGGATGGAGTCCTCGGTGTCTCCCACCTCGGACATGGACACGGACGGGTAGTTGGAGTCCGACTCCAGGCTGCTCTGGTTGGACGGGTTCCTGTGATGGCCGGGTTGGAACTGGAGGAAGAGACGGACTGATGAACTTTGGTTCTGGTTCTGTTAGACATGGTCCAGTAGTCCTGATCCAGACTAACGGATTGGACAGGATGAGGAACACAGAGATCCAGAACGTCTGACACGTCGGTCTCCAGTCCAGAACTGTTGTTTCGTTTCTGATCGTTTTCTGATTCAAAGTTCTGGACGGCTCTGAAAACCCGGTTCGGCCCGCCTCCTGTGGCAGAACCAAGCTCCTGTTCTGATCCAGTCCGGGTCACCAAAACCGGCCTGATCTGGGTCGGGCTTACCAGAACTGTTCCAGTCCGGGTCATCAGAACCGTTCCAGTCCGGGTCATCAGAACCGGTCTGGCCCAGCTCACCTTGCTCAGAGCCATCTCCTCCTTCAGGTTGTCGTATCTCAGCTCCAGCCTGGAGAACTCCTTGAGGAGGTTCTGGTACCGCTCCCGCTCCTGGTTCAGCTCCGTCTCCAGGGAGGCGCTGCTCTCCTCGGCTGATGGACAAACAGGAAGCGGGTCATGAGGGATCACGGACCGGTACCACCGGGTCTCCAGACGGAGGCCGACTCACCTGCAGAGTTCTTGGCCTGCTGCTGGATCCGTCGGTTCAGTTCGTCCTTCTCCGCCTTCAGCACAGCGTTTTCTGCCTCCAGCTCCTCCACCCGCTGCAGAGCAGAGTTCAGAGGTCAGAGGTCAGCCGTGTCCTCCGTGGTTCCGTCCTGCTGCGTTCTCACCTGGCTCAGGCTGAGCTTCTCGCTGCTGTGCTCCTCCTCCGTCCTCTTCCTGTGGGCCTGCGCCTCCTGCAGCTCCTCCCGCAGCCTCTCCACCTCCTCCTGCAGCGACTCCACCCGGCCTCCGTCAGGCTGCTGGCTGCGGATCTGCTCCAGCTGCTTCTGCAGCTTGGTGACCTCTGACCCCAGCGAGGCGTTCGTCGTGACCAGCTGCTCGTTCTGGGTCTTGAGCTCCTTGGACTGAGAGCGACAGTTAGAGGCTGTGACCCGGGCGACCCGGATGACCCGGACGACCCGGGCAACCTGGATGACCCGGATGACCTGGATGACCCGGGGGACCCAGATGACCTGGATGACCAGGGTGACCCGGGCAACCCGGATGACCCGGGCGACCTGGATGACCTGGGCGACCTGGATGACCCGGGGGACCCGGGCGACCCGGATGACCTAGGGGGCATGTGAGCGCATGTACCTGCTCGTCCATCTTCCTCTGCAGTTGGACGATCTTGTTCTCCATGCCCGTGTTGAGCTTCTTAAGGTGCTGAGCAGAACGCGCTTCGATCTTCAGCTGCTTCAGCAGCCGCTTGGCCTGCATCACCCTGACTGCGCACTGGATGATGATGGCGGCGTCGCGCGCCCGCCTGAACCTCTTCCTCTGCAGCCAGCCGCGCACGTGCTTCTGGATCAGCATGGCCTTGTGGTGCAGCATGAACTGCAGAGGAACCAGCAGTCAGCACCAAGCAGAGGAGAGGCAACATGGAAACACCAGGAATCAATCCCTTCAGAATAAAAGCCTCCAGTTTAAAGATTAGGCTGGACTAAGATGAACCTAAACTAGCAATCAACAAGGGATTCATTTAGACTTTCAAAGTAAAAGATTCAATAAGTCCCAGCTGTAGACTCTTACAGAGGCAGGTTTCACATTATTATGAATATTTTGCAGGTTTCACATTATTATGAATATTTTCTCATCAGATTAAATGGAGAAAATAAAAGCAGTCATGAGTTTCATAGTTTAGATATTTTAGTTTAGATTGGGATGTTTTCCTGCTCAACAATAAACTCAGCATTAAATATTTTCATAAAATTAAAGATTTTCTGTATTACAGAAATACGTAACTCATTCTGTTGAAAGTTAACCACTTTACTATTTTACTTTGGGCTCAGTTGAAGAAAACTGAAAAAAGATTTTTCTGTCCTCAGCAGTAAAAACATGATTTATTTCCGTCTTTCTTTGGAAACACTTTTTGTTTCCCTCCAGAACCTCCAGGATGTTCTGACCCAGCAGAACAAGGCCGGTCTTTGTTCCATCCACATGATCCTGTTTACTGTCTGTTGCCGCAGTACGCACAGCGACCAGCAGGGGGAGCCAACAGAACAGAACTCTACAGGAACAGCTGATCTAAATGAAGAACTGATTTACCTGCCTGAAGCTCTGGATGAGCACATAGGAGCCTGGTTCTGGTTCTGGTTCTGGTTGTGCCTGGCAGCTCCAGAGCAGCAGATAATCCCAGATAATCTCAGATAATTCCTGCTTGGATGCTGATGACATTTTTACCATTTTCTCATAATCATTTCACTTTGTTAGTTTGAAACCTGAGAACTAGTGAGGAGATAATCAACAAGGAGGAGCTGAAGCATCGGTCTGCTCCACAGATCCAGTCGGTCCTACAGAACCTGCTGCCTCTGACCCGGTCCAGTCCCGGTGACCCGTCAGCTGACCCAGAGTACGGTTTCGTACCTCCCAGAAGATCCTGCGGGTGAACATGCCTCTGGCGTAGGCCTGGATGGTGACCGTGGCCCGCCGGATCCTCAGGAACTTCCTCCGCTCTTGGACCATGCGGTACTGTTTCTGACAGATCAGGGCGGCCCGGTTCTGACGCAGGAACTCTGCATACCTGCAGGGAACAGCGGCCGTCAACACCACAACCTGTTTGGACCAATCAGAGGCCGAGGAGAACAGCTCACCTGCGGGCCAGGTAACCTCTGCCGTATCTCTGCAGGCCTATGGCGGCCCGGCGGACCCGGCGGTACCGGATCCTCTGCAGCCAGCCGCGGACCGTCTTCTGGATCTTGATGCAGGCAGAGCGGAATTTATCGGTCCGAAGCTTCTCCAGGTAGGCCACCTGGCCGGCCCGGAAGAAGATCTTGGTCTTCCCGAACTGGAACATGTCGGGTTCCTGGTGGGAGGACAGATGGAGCGGGTCAGTACCGACCCAGAACCAAAGAGATGTTCTGATAAGAGACCTGCTCCGTCTCTGCTTAGCCTGACTGAACAGAATCTGATGAACCCAAACAGAACCTTTGGACCTGAAATGTTTCTGGTTCCAGGTCTTTGGAGAACCGCTTGGTTCTGAACGGGTCGGTCCAACAGGAGTCTGTTTTCATCTGAGCCATGTCTCACCTTGATCAGTGTCTCCAGTAGGTTCTTGCACACCTGCTTCTTGTCTGCTGACGTCAGGTCCGACTTCCTCATCAGAACCCGGTACCGGCTGAAGAAGTCGGGATAGGTCCACCTGCACACACACACAGTACAGGTTACCTGGTGGTCACATGACCCACAGCAGGCTGAGTAAACGGTGATGAAGATGCTCCTCACCTGGACGGGTATCCGGCGGCGCTGATCCGGATCGTCTCCAGAACCCCGCAGGCCCGGAGCTGCTGCACGGCCCGCCGGGAGTCGAACCTGCACACAGACACGTTAAGACTGCAGCACAATGAGGATTCTCAGCCGGGTCGGGTCAGAACTTCACCTCATCTTCTTGTTGGACATCAGCAGAACCTCTACAGCCGCTGGAACTGGCCGACTGACTGCTGAGAGTCCGGCCCGACCCGAAACATGTGACCCAAATTAGATTAGTTCTGACGCTCAGATCACATTCCTCACTGATGTTTATCAGCTGCAGAGCAGAACCCGGACAGAACCAGAGCAGTTTAACCCCAGAGGGTTCTGAAAGCACTGCAGGATCACCGGTTCTGGTTCTGAACATGAAGCTGACCAGAACCACAGAACCTCAGAGCCTAGTTCAAGGTTCAAACACCAGGAACTTAGAGCCGGTCACTCAGGACCACTGAGATACAGAAAGTTCTGCTCTGATGGACCAGTTCTGTTGAACCGGTTCTGTTTAAACTGGTTTTGTTCAAACCAGTTCTGTTGAACCGGTTCTGTTTAAACTGGTTTTGTTCAAAGCAGTTCTGTTGAACCCGTCTGATACCTGGTGCATCATATTTATCTTCATTCTCTCAACAGTTTCCCTCCAGCAGCTCTGTAGCCTGGTCAGACCCGACCAGAACCACCCTGCTGGTGCTGGACGGGTCTGAGCAAAACCACCCTGCTGGTGCTGGTCAGACCCGACCAGAACCACCCTCCTGGTTCTGGACCGGGGCAGTTCTGTAAGGACACAGACTCACGAGAAGGCCTCCTTCAAGTCGTTCGGCTTGATACAGCGTACGTAGTGCGGCGTGGTGGCGTTCAGGGTGTCCATCAGGAGGTGGAGCGACGAGCGGAACTAAAACAGAACCAACCTTCAGAACCAGAACCTTGAGAGAATGCCGGTGCAGAACCAGAACCGGACTCACCTGGTGTCCAACAGTCTTCCTGTGCTCCTTGTTGGGGACTTTGGGAACCGGTTTCAGGGAGCGGACATTCACCTTGGAGGCTTTGGAGGGCGGAGCGTCGCTCTTGTCTTGGAACAGATCAGCAACCATCTGGAACTGGGAGGAAACAGGAAGAACAGCGGTCCAAACTGGGCTCGGATCAGTCAGAACCCAGCTCTGGTTCTGGTCCCTACCTCACTGGCTTTCAGGATGTTGATCTGCTCCTCGTAGACGGTGTCTCTGTTCTTCTCCAGGAAGCCTTCGCACTGATACTCCACCTGCAGGATTCAGCCAATCAGGAGGGAGAAGAGGAGACAAAAACCTTGAAGTCCAATCAGAAGGACCGGTCAGAACCAGCGGCGGCGGATTCATTTTTGAGGTGGGGGGTCATGGGGTGTTTCATCACTTCTGTTACACTTTGAATGTCAGGCCTTGTTCAATTGATAAGATGGCTCCTGTCAATCAGTTCAGTTGGTTTGTCACAATCTGTAAACATCCATTACCTGCAGGACAAAGTTTCTGGGTCTATCATGCACTGCAGTCTGGACACATTTGATGATTGTTTGCTATTAATAGAGATTTGGTGGAAAATAATCATAAAAAATGTTAAGTTGTCAGTGGGGAACAAGCAGAAGGCAGCTTTACTCAGAGCTTCTAGATGGTGGAATGGACTTTATTCCACTTCTGGAAAAACGTAAAAGAGGAGAAATGACTGCAGCATCAAGAGCAGCTGAATACAGAGACAGACGGTGTTAAAACACATGAAGGTTCGTCATCATTACATCAGTGGTGTGAAGCACCAGTAGCGGTGAAACAGAGTCCAACCGGGAGACCGTCAGCTCATCAGTTCACCAAACACACACACACACACACAGCTCATAGCCCGGCGACCCACCAGAACCACACACGGTAAAAAGCTCTGGCCGGATCCAAACCGATCTTAGATTCAAACTCCTGGTTCAT
>CAEFZX010025840.1:0-100741 GCA_903066825.1 Alfaro cultratus
AAAATTGGTCGGGACTATTTTATATCCCTTGAATATTGGTCGTGACATGTCACGACCGTCCATACCCAAACCTACGCCCATGGCATATAAATAACAGGTGGGTTAGGGGGGATGTGAAGGATGAAGTTAGCACAACTGAGCCTTCCCATTAGAAAGCATGATAGGATGAGGCAGAGCTGTAAATTTTACTTGTTGATCATCTGGTGCTGCTTGTTTGTGTAGGTCAAGAGAGAGGACGTCTTAGAGATGAGTCTTCAAACGAAATGCTTTCTGCATGTTTTAGTTTCCCCCCCATAAGTATAAGTCTTATGTCAATTATTCAAGAGTAAGTGGAAAAATTATTCTAGCGTGCTTTGCTGTTGTGGAATGTTTGCTGCTAGTAAGGCTTTCAGCTTTTAAAGACTGGAAAACAGCAGTAAAACACAATTAGTGGCTTTAGGGTCCACTGTCAAACCTAGACAGTTAGAAACTCATTCTTTTATTGTTTCACCGCATAGACAGTGAATGCTGATTGCTGATGTAATAAGGATGGGAATACTGCATTTCATTCATTCCTTCATTGTTTAAATTACTGACTCCATGTAAAGGTTGGGATAGCAACAGGAGGGGCAAGGTAACAGCCATCCATCCATCCCTTACACCTGATTATGCATGTATATAATTTTGCCAGAGGACATAAATCACGTTAACACAAAGAGAATGTTAACATTATCAAGCAGTTTCTTTATCTGACTGTGAAAACACAGAGTGAAGGTCACAGATGGAGGAGTTTTGTAGAGGCTTGCTCTGTTATCTGGCAGTTGCACTGCTGTCAAGGAAATCCTACTTCACAAAAGCATCAAATAAAGACTTCCTAGGAAGTCCTCCCAGTGCAGTAGTTGTATATCATAGCTGTTGTGCACCATACAAAAAAAAAAGTTCTGCAGACGTAATGTGTCAAAAATAAGCTGCAAGAATTCGGAAACTTGCAGCTTGCAAGATGTCATAATTGCCTTACAGTCCTGAGAGAGAGAATGATTTCTCTGTTCTTGTGAAATATGTAGTAGCCTTAACTGTTAATAATAATAATAATACATCCATAAGTTAATAATATGGATGTATTTTTCTCTCTTTTGTTCTTTCAAACACTGGAGCAGTTTAAATGCTGTAGTACTCTTTTTGTCATGGAACGGTGCGGTGTAGGTGGTGAGGCAGACGCCAAGGAGACCCAGGTAAGTGAAAATATGAATATTTAATGGCGGCAATCAGATCCAAATGTAGTCCAACAACCAAGGCAGCACTGTAGAGCAAACACCAGGGCTCATCACAGGTAGCAACAAGGATTAACAAATGGACTAAACACAAGGACGGAGAACAGACGGAGACTAGACAGAGCTTAGACAAGGACCCGACGAGGAACAAAGGACACACGTGGAATTAAATACACTGAGGGCAATCAAGGAAACAAGACACACCTGGGAGTAATCAGGGGAGACAGGACAACACGGAGAGCACAGAGACACAGAAAACTTGAAATAAACACACCGAAAAACATGGAACATGACACTTTTGTGTACTACAGCATGCAAAAAAAGTTGTGTTTGCTGCAAGTAACTTTTCTACTTAGGAAAAGTTACTTGCTGATTTGGTAAATCAGTGGCGTTTTACAAACGCCACTGATTTGGAGGTCTGCGTTGGTAAAACCTCACAACAAAGGTCAACATTAACATTTTAACTTTTCTAATTGCAAACAGAAACGTCAGCTTCTGAATACAAATGAAATGCATAATAAAATTGTATTTGTGAGGTAGTTAAGCAGTGATAAATGGTTAAAATACAGTTTTATTTTTTTTATAACAAAGCTTCAGAATCCTGATACGAAGCGTAAAAAAATGTATCGAGCTGGTGGCACTTAGAAAACTTGCTAAGATGATACTTGCTGTAAAAAGTTTGAGAATCACTTCTATAACTTTAGCTAGCATGGCCAATAAAGATTTGTATTTGTTCAATATTTTTATAGTTGAGTTCTATTCAAAGTTATGATCAGCCATTTTTAGATACTTTCATTTAATGTTCTATTAAGCCTACTTGGAGGACTTCCGGTTTGAGCTGTAGGATTTTATTTTTTGAGCTTACACTTCCGGCTTAACGCTGTTGCATAGCAGTCTGCTTGTTTCTGTAGGCAGTTATTTTTTCCCACGTTGTTTCAAATTGGCAGCAACTCCGAAGAGTCAGAAGGTTTGTTGATTATAAAAAGTATGACTATACATGTGTATTTTGTTCTGTTAATGTGTTTTTTGTGATAAACTTAAAATAGCACTTGAATAAGAATATAAAATAATCAATTGCACACATATTACATGTTTTAGCTCTTACGGCGTCTGCGGCGCCATTCGCGCTAACGGCTGTAGAAGCTAACGGTTAAGATGACAGTGAGTTACAAAAATGGATAGCTTTAGCAATGAGCTACAAACAGAAACCAATTCAATTAGAGCTTTAATGCATCAAAGAGGTACAAGAATTAAAGAACAACATTGAGTGCAAAGAGAAACTGTTGTCTGAACTTAACATGTGTTCTTCAGCTGAATTATTGTTGCTCAGAGCTCCCTTCTGTGTAGCACAGAAAATGATAGCCTGGAGAAAAAGGCTAATTGCCTAAGAACAATGGAAAGGGCTAATCAGACTGAGAGCATCAAGAGAAAGCTTCAAGTCTGACTTGTCAGAGCAAAAGTTATGTGCAGTGGCAGTCAGTATTGAAAATGGACTAACAACACAATGAAATTGTACANACAAGGGAGCATAGTGCTCCATCTCCTGACCTAAGATGCAGAAAACTTTATGAAATTACTATGTGAACGTATAACAGCAACAGAAGATTTTGATGCAGACAGAGAAAAGCAGCGTCTTCATCAGCTATTTTCACACCACTTTGCTTGCTCTGTATGGTTTTGCCTCTGTCAAGTGTCAGCATGCAGTCTGACACCTCACTTGTGAACTGCAAAGGCATATCATCTGGTGATAAGCATCACCTGCTGAAAATGTATGCCACAGGCCCGGGCAAATATTTTGTTTGAGGGAACATTTTATTGTAGTGATGACCAGATGTAGGGATGCGTGGCAAAGACTTGACCAGTGGTCAAGTTTTTATTGTCCTTTCAGAGACAAAGGATATAAATGGACAAAAATAAGCTCAAAGGATGTAGAAGGTTTAAGGACATCTTCAGATTTCCTAAACACATTTCATCAAGCTCTGTCACTTGTAAAAGGGCTAGAAAGTGACTGTGAGGACGATCCATAATTGTTACAGAAAGTTCCAGACTGGCTGCTAACCGTTAGGATTGCCAGGTCACAGTAACACTTATGGGCACCATGGATTTTTTCTCTTCTGCTGTTGAGGCAGAGATTGCAATTACTTCATATGCTGTTCAGTCACGGGCCCCATTCTATGAGACAAAAAAACCACAATGGACTTTAAATCAAACAGATCCACTCAAGTCTTCATAACCCAAACCACAGTACAAAACAAAAAGGCACAACAGCAAAGACTCCCTCATGTTTTGCAAAAGTGAAGAATACCAGCTGACAAAATGACCAAACTTCTCAGATAAGCCCTTGGAAAAGACGCACACATATGCTTAACACATATGTTAGCATCTTATGGATACTTTAAAGTGGGACATAACACCAAGGATTGTCGCCGTGGCCACACATGTGACATTTGTAAAGGAAAGGATCCAACATGTCTACATGATGAAGGAAAGGTTTCTTGGCCTTATCAACACAGTTTCAAACACTCCAGATGAAACCACAGCACCTACAGCTCTCAACATTACAACTGTGGGTCTGTCAAGTAACACATCAATGATTGTTTCTGTATGGTGTCCACAAGTCAGAACCTATTTAAAGAGCAACTATTCTATACACAAAGAAACAGCACATTTGTCTGTGAAGGAGTAAACAACCAGCTACAAGCAGACACTCCAAGCTAAAGCTAAACACCATTCTCTGTACCATTCAACTCTTAAGAGGCACAGAGCATCAGATCTGTGTGAAAGAGGTTATGACACAGACATTCTCATTAACTTTCCCTCCTTATGCGGTAAAGACTCCATACCATTTAATTATGACAAAATACCCACCAGTTCCACAGCAAAACCATTTGATAGAAATCACTGATGAGATGCCACTTCTCCTGAGTTGCAGTGTGGGACTCCTGTCCAATCCTTCTTTTGCTTGAAGCTTGTGATCTTCTTCATCTCTGAGCACACATCTATGACATTGTTTCTTTATAATTTGGTCTCGAGCTTCTTCCTGTACTTCTCCTTGCTTTCTAATATCTGGACTTTGCGCTGCTTCTGTATGCTTGTCTATAATTTCCGGTCGTGCTCTCTGCAGGCTCTTTTATCAGGTTCAACACTTCCTTCAGACCACTGGTTTGTTATTAGGGAAACATCTCATTGTTCTGGTGGGGATGGTGTTGTCCAGTCAGAAGTTTATATAGTCTGTCAAACACTGTTGTGGCATTGATATCCTCTCCATGTGGCCGGCAAAGAGTAATCTGGTCTGTAGCCTGTTGGGCACGATGGTGGCGATTTGTGGTACAAGTTTGTCCCTCAGTCTGTGTGTTGTTGGTTTGATTCCTGCTCTCTTGTTGTGTTCTTGGGCAAGACATGCCGCCCACCCTGCTTGCTGGTGGTGGTCACAGGGCCCAGTGGCGCTGGTACATGGCAGCCTCACCTCATGGTAGCCTGCCCTGGAGTAGCCACAGTTGCTCCAGGTCAATCCAGTGGTTTTCCACTGTGTGGGTGAATGTAGTGTGAAGCGCTGTGGGGTCCTCTGAAAAAAGTGCTATATAAGATTTAAAATGACAGGTTTTCATTTTTAATTTTCAATGTCTATATTTACTAACCAAACAATGTACTATTGTTTATTGGGAGGAAAATAATGTCTGAAATTCTATATATATATTTTTTTATATTAAATGCTGAGAAAATTACATGATCTGTTTGATTTTTATTGTAAATCTTTCTGGCAGCGGATCCAGTCGACATTTCTTCATTCCATGATTGCTGGATATGCATCACGTGTGATTGTGAAGATTTGTGAGGAGAACCCTTCATTAAAAACGGTGAGTCCCTGTTGCGGGACTGTTCTTTATATTTACTTAATATAGTACAATTAAGAACTGGTTTATTGAAGCCAGAATGAAAAAGCAATATTAGGAGTTATGTGGATCCACACTAAGGAAAGAAATTCAATCTGAGAGTGTGCCACTTGCTGCCGATCTGAATTAAAAATGTAGAGGGAATTTAATTTCCTAATATTTTATGTTTGTTCCAGCATCTCACTGCCTCCATTAAGGAACAGCCATAAAGCACCATGGGAGGTGCTGCTGTGGATGATGGAGCACCAAGTGTGAAGGCCCCAGATGGAGGATGGGGCTGGGCAGTGTTGGCTGGATGTTTTGTCATCACAGGCTTCTCCTATGCATTCCCTAAAGCAGTCAGTGTGTTTTTCAAAGAGCTGATCCGGGAGTTTGGAGTTGGATACAGCGACACCGCCTGGATCTCTTCCATCCTGCTGGCGATGCTTTATGGCACAGGTAGGCTGCTGCTTGTTTGCACAATACACAAATGGAAAGCAATATCAGTGTACTAATTCAGTTTACATGATACTGCATTAAAAAAATAATGTCTAGTCTGGGTTAAACAAGAGACCCAGTTCAGAAGTAAACTGACAGAAAATTACTTTTTTCTCCTTTGATCTCAGGATCCCTTTCCAAAACCCACCTGGGGTCTTTCTGCTTCGAGTTTGAATGTTCTCCCTGTTCATGAATGGGTTCCCTGGCCTCCTCTTGCATTAGTCTATTTAGTATGGGTATGTGTACATGCTACTTTCCTAACACATTTTACAATGTGGGGACTGACTGCTCTTTGTGGGCCCAGACCCTATGACAAGAAGAACTATTTATCACCCTGATTTTCCTAATTTTGGGACATTGGTGATCGGCCGATACATAAATGTGAAGCTGATCTTATCCACTGATCTTCTCTACCTCTACAAATTCCTAAAAATCAACCACTGTCCTCTTTTGCTCTGCTGTTAGAGGTTTGACTGTTAGCTCTGCCCACCAGGTCATGTCTGCACGTTTGCAGGTAATAACGGTTACCTCACTGTTGCCAACTCAGTGACAGCAAAAATTATATTGGTCAAAATTGGAACCGGTAGGTCAGGCTTTTTTTTGTTGTTTTTGTAAAGATCTTGACAGCTGTATGGATTCCTCAAGTTCTTACATTTAATGACTCCTCCACAGCATGCAAGAACTTCAGGATGTCCGTTAGTTCTTACATTTTCAGCTGCATATTGAGTTTCTCAAGAATCACCATACCCTCTGTGCATAACTAGAAAAATAGCAAAGTGCTTTGACCTGCTGTTTATTGAATAATTTCTTTAGACTCTGAGTGCATAACTTGTACTGCTTCTGTCTGACTGGTAGACAGACAGAAGCACCCTAACAAATTCTCAAGCAGAGTTAGTTTAATTCTTCATTCCAACTGTCTAATTCAACAGTTAGTATTAGTTATATGCAAACCCAGTCAGTGGAAGGTGGGACTTGCCTTACTCCAATCACATCCAGCTTACCTCTTGTTGATTTTTCAAATGACAGTTTATAATGTTGTAATCAGACAGATAAATCAGTTCATCAGAGATGATGACATTACTTCTTCTTTTGTTTTTTATTGGTGAATGGCAACCAACTTAAGGTGTATTTACTGCCACCTACCAGACTGGAGTGTGGTCATCAGTGATTCTCAGAGGGAATTTAATAATACACACCTCAATGGTATGCACAAATGTGAAAATTCACATCCATACACACACACACACACACACACACATATATATACATACATATATATATATATATATATATATACATACATACATACATACATACACCGTTGCAGGTAAGGGCCTCTCCCTCTGGACCGTGGAGGGGGACTTTTTCCTTCGAGCCCCTCAAGGGGTCTCAACAGGGTCAGGTTAGTAGACCCCTACCTAGGAAGTTGTATGGACAAATTGTGTTCAGTTTTATGTGTTTTATGTTAACTGTTTGTTCCCCGCCAGTTCTCGCGGAAAGGGGGAAATGCACCAAATATCTGAGTGAGATGGAGGGGGGGAATAACATAGATGCAAAATGGATCTTTAAAAATAGCATCATTTAATATAAATGGAGTACTCAATCCAGTTAAGAGGGAAAGAATCTTATCAAAATTAAGGAAAGATAAAGTCCAAATCGCTTTTTTACAAGAGACGCACCTCAACGACTCAGAACATGCCAAATTAAATAAACAAGGATTTAAACATGTTTACTTTTCTTCACATGGATCGGGGAGGTGGAGAGGAGTGGCGACCCTCATATCCAAGGCTGTAAATTATGAGCACATTTCCGAATATAACGATAAAGAAGGCAGATTTGTTCTGGTTACAGGCAAAGTGGAAGGGATCATGATTACTCTCCTTAACGTGTATATTCCTCCTGGAAGTGACTGGTCCTTTTATAAACAAATAGTCGATATAATGACAACAAAAAGTCAGGGGATTTTAATATGTGGCGGAGATTTCAATGTCCAACTAAATCCGAAAATCGACTCGTCAAATGGGAAACCCGACGCAAAAAACATTAGCAGAAGATTAAATACCTGAATGAGTGAGATGGTAGTCGTGGACGTTTGGAGAGAGAGAAACCCGAAGAGTCGTGATTACTCACACTACTCGCATGCTCACAATGTTTACTCCCGCATAGACTATTTCTTTATGTTCAAGGGAGATCTGTTTAGGGTGGACAGCTGTGAAATAGGACCTAATACTCTTTCAGATCATGGTCCCATTTACATCTCAATCCGTCTGCATAATAAGAGAAGGTCCACTCTATGGAGACTGAACTCTAGCATTTTGAACAAATTGGACATTAGAGATAAATTAAAACGTGAAATTAATTTATATTTAGAAAATAACGATAATGAGGAAGTGACCCCTCCTATAATTTGGGACACAGGGTTAGTGATTAATGACAATTAACTTTTGTCATTAATGGGTAACAATTAAGGACAAGCTGACATAGAAAATATCATACTGTATGTACTTATCTGTAGTGAAAACACCGATTTACTAAACTTTACAGCTTGTCTGCAAATGTGAGAAGTAACACCTCTTTCTACTAACTAATAATTGGAAGATAAACAAGTGAGGTCTTCCCAGCTAAATGAAAGATTTTATTAAATTCATTATTTCAATAAAGTTGCATAAATCAGCCAGGAGTTGTAGTTAATGCCAGCCAATTAACTACAATTGAGAGGTTCATAAAAACAGGTGTCATGCCTCCGACAAAGCAGTGTGTGGCAGTTATTGTAATCCATCTTCCTATAAAAGGAATTTCAAGGATGTTTAGTCAACTCAAAAAGCAGAACTTTACATAATTTATCTTGTTGTAGAAACCAAAAAAACAATTCTGCACTCATGAGTCCTGACACAAATGAAATGTAATATTAATGACTTCATCAATCTAGTAAATGCAGTGCATATCTCATGCCAGAGAAAGTGCTTTATTATCACCCACGCACAATGCATTTTGCTGTAATACTGTTTTTGCCATTTTCCCCCATAAATTCAAAATAATGTACCGTAAGTACTCTGAGAACTCATGGGACATGCACGACTGGCAAGCTTTGCAATGCATTTTTTAATGGAAACATCAGCAACAAACAGCTACAGAAACATAGTAAAAAACAGATGTGCACAGAAATCTTGCGGTCAACAGAATCATACTATTTTCGACTTGATCAGCCCCAATTGGTGAGCATGAACACGCACACCCATCTTAAAATTTAGCAAATTGTGCAAGAGTTTAGATTATTTAGAGTTAAAGTGGCTGTTTAAAGAAAAAGACTCAAAGTTAGCTATTTTAGTATCAATCAAGAGTTTAAAATAAAGCTATTTGGAAGGAAACTGCAACAGAGGAATGCCATCTGTTCATTCAGGCTCCCATGAGATTTCACTCTTTCACTGCTTTGTAGTTTTTGTTGTTTTGTACCCAACATTTTGGGGGGCAAAAAGGAGCAGGAAATCAGGAATAACTGTCTATTTTAATAGTGAAAACACCAAATATACTTTAATATGCATTAATACAAACAGTGCAAACTGTCGTAGCAGTATCTCAGAAGATAACATTCACAGTTGTCCTGGTTGCCGTTGCTGGATTGGCTGCTGGATTAGTGCCAGCTAATAGCGTGATAAATACATTGAAATTATGTTTTCAGCTTCCAAAGCTTTCCTCTTTAGAATATTTTACAAATGCTCTATAAAAACAAAAATCTATGAATAGGTGGCTTTACAAATACTCCACCGAGAACAGACTGCGGCCTACAATATATTTCTAAGGGAATACACGTTGACTGATAGCAATCCAGGCTAATTGTGCTAGCAAAGGGAAGTTTATAAATATTTACTCCACAGTCACTTTGTCTTCATTCTGAAATAGTAAAGAAAAGTTTTATAGCAACTGTTCAAACACACACACACACACACAGTGTGACGTCACCTCTGCTATTAAGTAAATCATTCATGGCTACTGAAGGCAGAAAGACTGGGGGTAAAAAATGCTTAAAATGAATTACCGTATTTTCCGGACTATAAGTCGCTCCGGAGTATAAGTCGCACCAGACATTAAATTCATAATAAAGACGAAAAATACATATATAAGTCGCACCGGAGTATAAGTTGCATTTTTGAGGGAAATTTATTTGATAAAATCCAACACCAAGAACAGACATGTCATCTTGAAAGGCAATAAAAATAGAATAGAGGCAACAACAGGCTGAATAATTGTACGTTATGCTAACGTTACATGACACATGAACAATGAACTGAGAACAGCCTGGTATGTTAACATATTAAGAGTTATTCAGATAACTATAGCATAAATAACATGCGAACAAGTTTACCAAACCATCCGTGTCACTGCAAATCACTAAACGCAATGAAATCTTCATCTTCAGTGTCAATTGTAAACAGCTCGGCTAACTCCGCTAACTTCTTCTACCTTTCTGAAGGTAGAATAACAAAGGCCTAGAGCGCCCCCTTGTGGTTTAGTGTGAAAATAACATGTGATATGATATAATGATGTGTAAATTTCCACACATAAGTCGCTCCGGAGTATAAGTCGCACCCCCGGCCAAACTATGAAAAAAACTGCGACTTATAGTCCGGAAAATACGGTACAGTCATCAAAGTGAAATCAGAATTGGTCATGTCAAGGCTTTGCAAAAACTGGAGCTAGGAAATCAGACCCAAATTTCTGACCAGTACATATCTAGTATTAACTGCGTTTAAGTAAAACAGCTAGGTTTGAGGAAAAGATGCCGGTGAACTTTAGCCTCTTTTTTCAGAGCAACCCATCATGACCGTCTGGAGACGATGGGCCTGAGGACCAGCAGTCTCCAGTTTCAGGAAACCCATCAACCAGTTCCACTACCAGAGCAGCTCTTCTGCCAGTCAGAGCTGCAACACAAATATTCACTGCAACATTTTTGATTCTGATCATTTCTCTTTAGTGCCGTTTATCATTTTTACTTCCTAGTCATTGAGGGCAGCTTGGGTTATCCTGACAGTGGCGTAGCCAAACCTACACAGCTCAACAATGAGGAGAAATAACAGCCTGTCTTCTGAGGCCTGAGTTACATTTGTCATGCTCCTGTATGCCAACAATAACAGAGGACAGTTTGTTTCTAGTTCTGCCCCGCCTCCCCACATTCAGTAAAACTATGAAAGAAAATTCCATTCATTGCACAGATTGCAAGGACTCCTTTTAAGCCTCCAGCTGTCTGAAAAGAAACATTTTTAGTTTTATTGCATCTACTAGTGCTAATTGACAACAAGTCCTCCTCAAAGACAAAGAAAAACAACAATTCAGGATGACTAAGCTCAAGAAAGGAAAACTCCTCTATCGATCAGAAGTATAAAAATACCATCCTCTTCTCTTCTACAATTCTATCAGGGATATTAACAGCAGCATCTTTTACAAGTCTTGAGTACCACCTCAGCTGCTATGTGCAAGGACTCAATGAGGAGCCATCAAGACGTTCATCTAATGCTACTGATGTGGAAGACACTCCCGGTACATGTGCTTGATTAAACATACAAATGGGACTTGGCATGCAGTGACAAAAACCACCGGGGGCTGACATGGAAAGAAACCAATCTGCACTTCTTACAAGATATTTTCTTAGCTTTTGTTACTGTTAAAGTCAAAATAACATGAGTAAAAAGGCTGAAATAAAAAAAAGAAGTGTTTTAATTGTTGATTACAAGTGACCTAACGTCTTCTCAGGATTATTTAAGGAGGGAAGCTGCTTACAGAAACACACCAAAGCATGTCAAGGTGACACTTGCAGCTGCAGAGTGAGATCAGTTGCTGCTCAATAAAAACTATCAAGTCATGAAAAATTTAACAACCACCTCCACAGCTGAACATATGCTAGAGCCTATAGCATAGGCTCTAGCATATGCTAGAGCCTATGCTATAGGCATAGCATAGGCTATGCCTATAGCATAGCCTATGCTATGCTATTGTCACTCATTCTGTTCTTGGACAGTATGAGTGACAACAGGCCTCTTATTGTAAAGGTTAGCAAAAAAGATGCTTCCTGGCCACCAATAAAAGGTTAAAGCTGGAATACAGATGCTGCAGCTGTGGCCTCACTCATAAATGACTGACTCCTGCCATCGGCTCCAGGGATTCCTTCAGGGTTGGCCTGAATGCTTCAAAGCTTTCACTATTTCAATGACATCTTTAATTTTAATAGTTCAAGTACCAAATGTGCCTTAATGTGCATTAATATGAACAGTAGAAACTGTCTTAGGCATAAACTAACATCTACACTGATGCTTATTTCCACTCTTTGGGGGACACAGTCAATCAGCACTAAGGAAAGTAAATGGAAAAAAAAAAAAAAAACATACTAATGGCCACAGATACATTTCTAAACTTCAGGAAATCCCAGGAAATCCACTGCTGGATTCAAAATCTTGATGAGTAAAATGCCCACTGATGAAATTTAATTTAATTTTTCATTAAAAAAAATTCAACATCTTTAACTTATACAATAAATATGATCTTCAGGTCAATATCTAGCCTGACAATCTGTGATTTAAACTCTCAAAGAGTAGTTAAACTGTTACACAATGTTGTTATGCTGTGGATTTGGTGTGAGTTTTTATGCATGGTCATAATTTGGTGTTTACTTTTTTTGCAAGTATGACGCTCTGCATGCCCAAATAACAATAAACAAAAAAAGCTAATTTATTAGAACCAGTGTGGCACCAAAAAATTGGCCAATTATCATTTGGCAGGTCAAATATATATTTTCTGTTCATTAACTGCTTCAGTTTTCTGTTAGTAAACACAGCACAGATCAAAAGGTACTTTGTTGCATTTTGTTTTGAGTTTAGTAAAAAAAAAAGTTTTTATTTGAGACAATTTAAAGACCTGCTTTGATATATAAATAAGTATAATCATGTAATTGCTTCACTTTCGATTGGTCTTAAAAGCTTTTTTTTTTTTTTGCTTTAATGCTCTATGTTTTCAGCATTTTTTGTTGATGTGCAATAAAGTTTAATAGCAGAATATCAGAGCTCAGAAAAACTCAGAAACTGGTGTAAGCCAAAGAAAAGCCTGATCTGTTTGTATCTCCATCCTAATAAAGAAAACTAATCAGGAGTCAAGAGGAACTCAAAAGTATCGGAGAAAGATTTTGAGTAATCTGGTTCTGTTCTAGGTCAAATATATATTTGCAGGGTTCCCTTTGGATCGGACATCAATGAGGGTTACTTTCCCCAAAAGTCAACGGTTAAGTTCTGAGAGAAAGAGAGGTGAGACGAACCTCTGTTCAAGTATCCATATCTTTTTCATCGTTTCATTAAAGCACTTCACATGAGTTATCTCATATACTGAAACTTCTGAGAAGATTTAGTTATCAGCTTTGTGAAACAGCAAACTCACCGTTCAGTTTGAAAGTTACCTTACTAAGCCTATAATCCTGCCTTGTCGTTGAAGTGAAAGAAGCAGGATCACATTAATACTTAAATGTGGTGGTCCAATAAACACCATTACATCATCCATTTACTTTCACTTGAGGAACTACAATGCACTAATTTTATTTATGCTTAAGATCTGCATGTTTTAAACATAACCTTTAGGAACAGTACATTGCTAGAGCACTAAGCAATAGTGTCTAATCCACTGCATTGTTCCCCAGCAAACAGCCTTGTAGACTGAACAAAGGAACATGTAAGGGGCATGCAGGAAAGAATTAAGCTCCCTCACCAGCCAGGCTCACACATACAATAATCCTGCTGTGAATCACGTCTTTGTGCGAACCAGAATGACCACAGCTCCAGTGACGGGCGCTTCAACGGGAGTTACCTTGGCAATGCCATGGCAGCTCTAAACTCGGTGGGGAAAATAATAACTTAAATGCCTTTAGTTTGGCACTTGTTGCAAACATTTGGAGTAAAGAAAACATCAATGATGATTTTCCCTTCTCCGGGATAAATGAAGGACTATTATTTTTGTCCTTTTCCAAGTTGCTTTTCCAGCCAAGCAACCACTTTTTAATTTCCAAACATTAAAATAAAAAATAAAAGAAATCTGGAGTACATAACTCCAAGATGCATGACTATTAAAGTGAACAACATTGCAACTTTGTTGAAAAGAAACTGTGCAATATTTATGCCATAGGCACTTGAAACATTATCTTCACATTTCTAAGTGTGGATTTTAAACGCTACACCTTACTGCGTAGCTCCAAATGTATATTTACACACTTAAAAGGTGCTTTGTATACATCTAACAGAGATGGTGTTTTTTTTTACCAGAAGAGAACGTTAAGGAGACTAATGTATCTGACCTGCTGAGGCCCTCTTCAACTGCATGATTATGTAGCATATTACCACATGCTGTTAACTATCACTCTTGCAGCTAAAGCATGAGTAGCTCCACTAAAAATGTTTCACCCACATCATAAAGAAATGTGATTATACTGCCTTGTAAAAGTATTCCTATTCCTTGAGGAGTTTCTTGTTTTTTTTTACAATTTGTCACTTCACAACCACAAACCTCAATGCATTTTATTAGAATTGCGTATAAAGTGAAAGACAGACGATTTTCTTTTTTATGTATAAATGAAAATCTGAAACAAGTGGCATGCATTTGTATTAAGTTTTACTAAATCAACTTGTACAACCATAGTTTAATAAAATTGCAGTTGTTGGAGTTGTTCCGTATTGTTCTTTCTGCAGATTTCTTTTCTCTCTCTCTTGGTTTAAGCATTACATATTTCCTTTGGTTTTGGATGCTGTGCAGCTGGAAGGATTTTTGCTCTTTTTTTTGTTAACTTTCAGACAGTTGTTATGGTGCGTAACCTTGGCAACAATGTGGTTTCCTTGTTACAACCAGGAGCAGCTGATTAGAATCTCAAAAGCTCAACAAATACTTGAACTACGACCCCAAACCTGAGAGGTGTTAAAAAAGGAGGCTTCCTGGATGCAGAGCAGGACCAAAGAGCAGAGAGAAAAGGAGGAAGTTCAAACCATCTCTTCCCAGGTTTCTAATCATATGGCCAGACAGAGATTAAAGAGGAGCGGCAAAAGCAAATGAGGTGGATTAGAAGAGCTTGCCAACAACTGATGGTGTCATCCAGGATATGTTACTGTGACATATCATCTCTGCTGCCTGTAAAGTGTGCTATTAGCCTGTCATATTTGTGTATTTTGACAATGCTACAGAAGACACTACTACACAGCGTCTTACGTTAGACACTTCTTCAGATTTATTCTGAGACCGACTGCTACTGGAGATTATTCTTGCCCACAGCATCATCATCCATTGCAACTTTATGAAGATAATTGGAGGATATGAGTTACAAATTATCCAAATAAATAAAAATAATTTTTGAACTGAATTTTGAGGTATGTTTCAGTTAACTTTGCACATTGAGATTGAAATTGCTCGACCTCAGTCAAATTGAACAGTAGGACTGTGTAATTTTATTGATTCTATGATATTTATCAATATTTTCTCCTCAGAAAGTATCGATTTTTCATCCGCGAGTATCGATACATTAAATCCTACTTTGAGTTTTATGTCAAATCCACATTAATTAAAAGACAGCTATCACACATAACATTTTTTACCCACTTGCACATGTATATTAAACATTAATGTAATGAAACAACCACTTACAATTGATTAAGTAATTAAATGAAACAGATAAATTACATGATTTAATATAAGTGAATGAGACAAAAAAGGTTCCTTTTCCATATAACCAAATACACAAAGCCACAAAGCTTTTTGTGGCCACAAACATTTGCTTTGTTTAAATTAATATTTAAACACATCAAAGATTATCAATTAGCTTTAGGTCTAAACTTTGACTAGGTCATTCCAACATAAATATTGTATCTCTGTATGTTTAGTGTTTTTGTTGTGCTGGATTCTGGACAGCAGTCTTAAACAGTTCTTAAAAAGTTTTATTCCTGCACTTCACTCCATACATTTTTCCATCACATCTGCCCATCTTTGATTAGCATATATACAAAGATGATCTCATCTGGGAAAAAAAACACCTTCTTCCAAATATTTTTGGACCATTCCAACACATGGGAATGCTTTGAACCAAACCAATTAGCTTTAATTTCAAGCCCAAGCTCATATTAGTCTTTATTCCAGATCTGTAAAGCATTAACTTGATAGCTAATAATGTAAAAGCCAGACCTTAAAATTTAAACAAGCGTCCAATAAATTTGAAACAGTTGTTAAAGTGAAATAAGAGTGCACAGCAGATTTAAAAAGGCTGGGAATCATAAGACAGAGTGACAATAAGTCCTAAACAAACATCAGACAGAGCAGCACTGAAAAGTTGACTCCTCCTCTGGCATCAATACAGCCAGAAAACTCAGAGGGAAAAGTGGAAACTGCCACTATGTTCAGCAGCAATTAAAAATGATAAATACTGATTAAATGGAGATAACATCTCTATTTAAACATGGATGTAGAAAATGAAACAGCAAAGATAGTGTGACTGTCAATCAAGCATTAGTTTAAGCATTTTGTCATTTCTATGATGGTGAAAAGCTTTTCAACCCACACCTATGACACAAACCATCTGTCATAGCTGTCACACATACTGTCGCTCAAGCCAGTGCTACAAGTCTGAATGCAGGTCAGTCTGGAAACAAACAGTTAAAGTTTTGTATCATATCAGATTAACTTCCCCATTTAATATGGAGAGTAGAGTGAGATTTCTCCGTTTCAGAATATTTTGTTTATCGAGTAACACTCTGTGGTTCCCTTTTCACCTGTCTGTTAGTTGGTGAAGGATGATAATGAAGAGAAAGAACAGTGAAGGCAAAGCGCCACACTGCAGATCATTATCACAGCTGCTTCACTAACAGACGCACCAATCAACCAACCAGAGATCAGAACAGGAGAATCTTCTCTCATCAGCACATCACATTCTGAAAAATACTTTTTCTATTAATTAAACTAATCAAAATCAGGAACAACCAACACTTTTTGTCCAATGTGTCATCCATCAACATGCACTCTCATCTGCCGCTTTTGGAAGTTTAATAAGAATCCGATAAAGGTTAGAGAAATATGCTTTGAAACATGGGGATAATCTTGTAAGTCCTTCATTTTCAAAGCACTTGCAGCACATTGTCGTCTTTTCTGTGCTATAGTCCTTGGGGAAAATAGCAATTCTGATCTCAAATCAGTATTTGCCTGGAAAAAAAAAAAGTCTGATCTGTGCCTCATTGCCATCACCTCAATCACAAAATGTATTAGCATGCTTGCGATTTGCTCTCCTGTGAGCTGCAAGTGGCGAATAAAAACACAGAAATTTGTCAGGAATGGTGTGGCTCCCATAACAAATGAAAATATCAGATACAAAGAACTAAAGGCACAGCAACACTTAAAGAAGAAGAAGGAATATTCCCCAGTGAATGGCAGCTGGGACGCATCTCCAAATAGAATAAAGCTGGGTAAACAATGTCACTTCTCGAATGCTTTTCACATATACAACATTTACACAATTTTCAATTGCATCCACACCATGCAGCAGAACTTAAAACGCAACAAAAACTTAATTTTAAGCATATTAATCAGCACATTTTTATTTAAAAAGACTAGTCTAGTTCATGAATGCTGATATTTACACATGCATCTATCCACTGAGGAAAAGCTGGAAGAAAAAGCACCTTTCATTTAGCTGCAAAAAGAAACTGAGCTCTGCTATTCTAACGCCCCAAATGCATGAAAAATGAATGAACATACCTTCATCTCTCTATGAGTCCTCTAGGTGACCAGTGTGAGGAATCCGAGGCTGCAAAAGGGAGGATGGAGATTATGCATTACAGAGGGTGGCCAACTTCAGTCTAGCACAACAAGACATGGTTATGTTATGATGACATCACTTCTTTTGCTACAGTGGTGCACGAAAGAAAAATAATTAAAAAAAAACCCGCTTCATTTGCTCTTTTGTTTTTTATCTCTATTAGTATTAAACATCCTGATCTAGGCGCTGATCTGTTGCGGGAGGACCAGGGATGGGTGTGTGAGTGTGTGTGCTTGGGCATTCGAGTCACATTCAGAAAGTAAAGCCCTGGCAGGCTGATCACTCTCTCGTTCGCGGAGTGCTTAAAGCCGTTTATGTAATGCCTGGTGTACTGTTGCCAGTCAAGTCAGTCAGACTCGGCTGTCTTGCTCCGAAGAACACAAAGTAACTACTCGCTGTGTAACATGGATGTCTCCCCTCCCTTTCGTCGCTCGGCACAAATAACACGGATAATGTGGCCGTTTAATACTCGCTGAGAGCCTCACGGTGCTCTGCCTGCACCGTCTGCACCGCACTGACTCTACCAACAGTACAGCAGAGGGATGACGCCATTTCTGTAGCTGACAGTCGGACAGAAAGGAGGAACACCAGCGCTGAAAATTGTTGGGACCGTACACGCAATTCTCAGCTAGCAATTGCTTAAACATAATTTCCCCCCTCCGACACAAATCTCTTTTGTCTTTTTTTTTTAACTGTTCATTTTCGCTCTCCCCCTCTCTCGTCTCGCTGCTTGCTCTCTGCAGAGTACACACGACAGCAAAAAAAAAAATAAAAAAATTGAGCGATAATAACTCCGTGAAACACAGTCACAAAACCTTTATATAAACATGTCACGTCGTTAAACCGTAACACAGCGACAGCGTTGAGTTAAACAAAGTGAGAGGCATTTGAAAACTCACTTTACTCGCTCTGAAAATGTTTTCTTTATCGACAGCTCCGACATTTCGCTGACTGTTTTTTGATTGAGCTGACAAAGAAACAAGTCGACGGAGCGGTTTGCAGCAAGGTCAAGCCCGAGGAAAAACAAAAAAAAACAAAAACAAAAAAAAAGAAGACTCACATCTTCGGCTCTTCCGACGTTCGACGTTTTATTGTTGAGACAAGAGCCAAGGTCGGCAGCAGCCCCGCACTTCTGTGGCTCGGGAATGATCGCGGAGGATACGAGATCATCCGCCCCAGACAGTTCAACGAGAGAATGACTGACCGCCGCCGACAGCGCAGCTAGTCCAGAAACATGTCCGTTTAAACCCGATTATTGATTGATTCCCCTTTCCCCCCCCCGACACACATTGTTTATCACGCACACAACACTGGGACTTCTCCCCTTCCGAAACGGGATCGCATCAGATCGGGGTTCCTCGATACAACGAGGCAGCCCATCCGCTCCAGCCTACACCGGGACAAGTCGGTCGTGAGAAGCTAGCGACACCGATGGCACAAAAGAACCTCCTGACAGTGCAGTTTACCTGTTAAACTACGCCGTTGGGTCGCTGGTCGACGACTCGCGTCCCGCAGCCATGTCAAATAGACACACAAAAAACACCTTCAACGAGTCCCCCCTGATTGTTTCGAGTAATATCACTCCCCAACGTCCGTGACAGGCGCTGCTCGACTGAAGCCTCCCCGAGGATTCCTCCGCTCAGAAGCAACACAACGCTACGGTTAGCCACGTCCAGAAACACTGGAAACTATTCAACCTCGAAGGAGCATAACCTTTCACTGCGCTCATCAGCCTAATTTGTGCTCACCACAACACAACTTTATCATCAAGTTGTCCGTTCTCTCATTCATTTCCCCCTTAAACCGCCCCCTACTAAAGTACAGCACACCATTAGTTAACAAGTTAGCTACAGTCACGGTTGGCTTAGTATCAGCAGGGAAGCATGCCAGTGAAATGTTCAAAATAGCGACCGCTTTGACGAACAAAAGCAACACTTACCTTTGCTGTCAAGCTGAGGAACGTGTCTGCTCTTCGACGTTAGTGTATTAGTAATCCATAGGGACATTTATGTGGAAAGAATGGCAGGATTTAACGTCCGTTGAATCCCGGTGGATGTTGGATGCGGACTGGTAAAAGTGGTTTTCGCTCCGAGCTGCTGTTTGCCTTGTTGAGTAGCTGCTCTAACCTAGCTCTTTCTGTGATCCTCCGCCTTCTGAGAATGATTGACGTCGAGAATAATCCCGCCTCTCTTCAAAAGCACGACTGCCCATTGGAGGACACCATAAAACCATACGCCTTCGTGACACATGATTGGTTGATCCGGGAGAAAAATATGCACAGTAAAGAGTTCGATGTAATCTTACTGGGTGGTTGTCACAATACAAGGGAAAAAATTCTGAAAGACTACAACTCCCATTGCTAACGAATAGGTTTGCTTGATATATGAAGCAGGATGTCCCGATAGTGATAGGAGTGTTCTTACCCATTTGCAAACAGAAAAAAGTGTTAACCGGGCAACATCAAGGAATAAATCCAACACCTATCAAATGACATTTATTTCTCAATAGGTTCTGCGCGTGCGCTTTAACATGGCCGAAGGTTATATATTGAGTTCATCAAAAGCTGGCTCTTTTAAGGCTTGACTGTTCTCGGAACGGTGCATAACATAAGCATTGCTGCTTAGCATAGCATCCTTCGAAGTAGATACGAGCACCCGGAGCTATAATGGTTTAAAAGTCTTGTACTGAAAGTCATATCGTGTGCCTTATATGCCCCAGCGTGGAAGTGCGAGGTTTAATTCTGGGAAAGGAAAGAAAGGAATGCTCAACTGGGTCATTTCGACGCGTTGACGTTAGCCCGCTTCCGCTAAGTAATTAGCAGGCTGGCTAACCGGAATTCGGGGACGCCTGGTGAGCAGACAGACACACGGCAGCTAAGGTGGGTGGGGTTGGGAGCTGTTAATATATATATATATATATATATATATAAAGTCGGTAAAACTGTTTTAGATTCTCTCTTATTGGATATAATATGCCAACAAAACTTGCAACAAGAATATAAAACCGTGTTTTTAACGAATTGTCTACTAAATTCCTGGCGAAGTGAAATCTAATTTTTGACATTTAACATATTGTGGGGTTATATAAATCCTTTAATCACCCACAAATGACCACAAACTGTTGCATTTAAATGTTTTTGTGGCTAATTTATCATCATCTGTTTTTGTGAAAAACTGGTCTGATGAATAAAATTTTTAAAGAAATGATCAAAACTCCCTTACCTTTTTCTGCTCTTGAAATAAATTAAAAACTGAACTATAAAATGTTATTAAATAAAACAGTTTTCCCCCACAAAAGATCCAAAAGCAGAGGGCTGTTTCTTTTTTTTAATCAAAGGAAACCTACAAATGCAGCAAAATCTTCAGGATTATAGGATTTGACTATCTGTGCAACTAAAACTCAACTACAAAGTATACAGAATGGCTCTTTACGTCCTTTACAAGACAAATTATAGCTTTTGCAGTTCATTATGGAGCAGAATGCAGTTAGCTACTTGCGCTTTTGACCTATATTTCCAGTTTGTTGGGTTTTACATGTCTGGTTGTAGGTTTCAAGCAATACAAACAGAAACTTTCACTCTGTAAATAGCCCTCACAGTCACATTACAAATGACATGAAGAGATAAACTGTTCTGTTAAAGTTCTATGATCAGATGGAACAAAAAGCTTTGTTCTTTTAGAGCTTGTCCATAAATTGAGCAAATAACTGGCCCAGTACACTCTATGACAATTATTATTGTATATAGTTTGTGGTACACCGTCATGCTTTCATGTAAAATGGCTAATATTCATATGTAATGCTGCTCAAAACTCCCTGAAAGAACTGCATGGTGGTGTTTTAAGATATCTCACTTATAGCCAAATCATGGTGAAATTGTATCTTTTAACAATCACACAACCTAATATAGTTGTGTAAATGGTCTTAGCTGAAGATAAAAATGTAATTTCCCGTCATTTTCCCTCATGAAATTGTAATTTATGCATGAAATAGCACAGCTCCACTTCACCATTCTTGGTAACTTGTTTTGTTTATTGAAAACTTTTCAAACTTTATTAACTAGTTTTTACAGCTTTGTTTCCTTCAAGCTCTGCCTTTATGTTTGATGTTCTTTCAACCTCTGCCAATATGGCAAAATGTTTAGTAATGCATTGTGAGTAGGAGGTGACCTTATCATATTTCAATAGACATCACCACACAAAATATACATATTTCTAGAACACATCTTTGAAAAGAAAATACAGCACATCATCCCAGTATTAAGTCCCTCCACTGGCTCAAAAATGCAGAAACCCTGATATCCTTTAAATCATGGCTGAAAACCCACCTGTTTAGATTTGCCTTTAATAACTGGAACATAATTGATTTAATCTGTATTCCTACTTTTCATCACGTTCCTTCATTATCCCACCATATTTCAATGTTTCTTTGTTTTATACTTTTATAATTTAAAGCACTTTAAAGCTTTGTTGCTGAAATATGCTATACACATAAACTTGCTGAGAGTTTTGTGCTGAAAAACCAAAGCTCACTGAAGATAAACTCAAAGGTCAAATCATGTGTATTTGTGATCTGACCCCTTGCGTAATGGTGGAAAATGTCAAGATTGGAAAAAAGGTGTAATAATTTCACCATCATTTCTGTAGTGTCTCATCTAACCGGCACACTTTGAGGATAATGAGGCTTGAGTCTGCTTTGTCTGATTTTCTGTATCACATTAAAAAGTCACTTGTACCTGAATCAGTGAGCTCTCACCTCGGATGAGTGGCGCTCAATGCCTCATTTTTCTGAAAAGTAACTTCCTGTTACAAATCCAGAAGATGAAAAGCTTTTTTCTTTTATTTACCATTTTATGTGACATTCCTGCAAAGGATTTATAGAATATTTTTGAGGTGGAAAAAAAACACCCAAAAGCATGTTCCACTGAAATTAGTTGCTAGAACAATAATTAAATAAAAAATTCTAAAATATTACTTTTTAAACAACTGCATTTAATTACCTAAAATATGGAACAATCAATGAAGAGCATTGCTAATTTAAAGCACATTGTCAATGTTTTTATGGTAAAACAATTTGCTCCCAAACTGTCTGTTTATCTGGGTTATGTTTATCCCGGCTGTGATAAATATACACAGATGAATCATATTAGCCTGCAGTGCTTTAAAAAAAACACACAGCCATCTACTTCAGCTTGTTTTATTTTCCTTTCTTTGTGTTTGTTGTCTTCCAGTTTAAAGGGAGAGTTATCAGGAAGCGATGGATGGCTCCTCTCAACCCGCCTCGGACCGAATTCTGCTAGAACCGTACAAGTACTTGTTGCAGCTGCCAGGTGAGTCCTTTTGTTTTTTGGGAAATGTGAAGAAAAGAAAATAATAAAATGACCAAAAACACTGTAGTTTGCTGAAGAATCCTCTGCAGCTCATTCGATTTCAAGCCAGTTTGTGTATTTAGTTTTTCTAGAATATGTGTCAAACTCAAGACCCGTGGGCCAAATCTGGCCTGCTTTTGTTTTTTATGTGACCCTCTAGATTCTATACTAAACATTAAGTTTGGTTAAATATTATGTTATCAATCAAATTAATGCAGTTTTTATCTGTTTACTTCCAAATTATATCAGTCAGTCCCTCTAGTTTCTTGTTAATTATTGTGGAAATTCAAGCAATCAACAAATCCCTGTACTTTTTTGTGCTAATATATAATTGGGAGTTTATTGTGAATTTTTCTCAAAAATTGTCAAAAACTTTCTGACTGGTACTAAACAGCTGCCGCAGCCTTAAGTGATATCAGATAATAGTTCATGATCAATACAGCGAGTAATAAAAAGTTGCATTTACCGTCAAAAATAAGTTCAGATATCGCAAATATTTCCAAATTAGTACCACAAACACTTAGATTTTTATTGCAAAAAATTACAAAAACAATTAAAATTCTGGAGGTACTGAAAAGATATTCAATATTTAATTTTAAGAATTCATTAATATTTTTAACAGTTTAACGGGTTTTATCAATACATTCTGGCACAGCATTAACAGCATTTATGATCTTGATTTGGCCCAAAATGAAAATGAGTTTGACGCCCTTCTCTAGAACATCCTGTGATAAAATACCCCGTTGTTAACTCAGTAAAACATTTATTACTGCTGATGCAACTGGCATGGCGAGTTTTTATTCGGAAGCAACATGTTGCACAAATAGATGTTTTCAGCCTTGTTTGTTCATTTAAATGACAAGGCTGCCAGTGCCTGTCATTGCACTGGCAGCCAAATAAATCCATCAATTTATTTGGGTAAATTGATGGATTGTCTGTTGCTTTCAAAGAATACCTGCTGCTGTTTTTGTCCCAGGAGTTTCTGAAGGTCCATTCAGTTTGTTTCAGTCCCTCCAGGAAGTTGGGATTTCAATGATTAATGCAAATTGGAAATTTTGTTTCAAACTTGAAATTCTTCGCCAATCCAACCAATCATATTAATGATTTCTGTATTTCCTTCATTTCTGACCAATCACTGTAACTTAGCTGAATTTTGACCAATTACTTTAGCCTCTTTTTAATTTAGCTTCCTGTTCAGCAATGTCTCCTGAAAGCCTAACCTGCAAGATAAAAGCATGTGTGACGCTATACAGTAACATTTACCTTATTTTTTTCGTAAGTCATTTTGAGATGCGCTATTGGATTTGCTTATGTTGTGTATACTAACGCGGGGTATGTCTGCTACATCTCACTCGCTCTTTCTGTATCTGTGCCCTATGTCCACACTTTTTTTTGGCTGTTGCAACTCATTAATCAGCTAATACGTTGTAGCATGATTTTCAGAGCCGTCTTTAAACGCACCACGAGCGTACACAGGCTGACACCGGTTACACCTGTGACTGTGATCATGTCCTGCTGCACGATTCAGCAACTAGCCAGTGCCAAAAGACAAAAACTTTGCCTTTTTGTTCCAAACAAACTATGTAAGTTGAGTGATGCTAGCAGATAATGTTGGCTAAATGAGTCATATTAAGCTTGATAACAAGAATATTAATGTTACATCCCTTGCTAGTTAGTTTATCCCAGATATATATTCAATCCTATTTGGTTTCTGAACAGAAGTTGTGCTCAATGTTGCTCTCCACATATTTAAAAGAAATCTTTATTGTCACAATAGAAAGCTCAAAAAGTCAGGCCGAAGACATTAGACCAGAGGCAGCAGGACGATTATGCAGGGACTTCTCCTTACTTCTCAGGTAAGGACAGAGGAGAAAATGAAGGAAAGGGACAGTTATGTGCAGCAATTTAAACTTTGTTGTAAAACCTTTTTTTTTTTTTAAATCACAACTTTTGTAATTTTAGGTTGCAACAATCACAAAAAATGCATTGCAACATTCTGAAGGGAGTGATATAAAAAATATCCTGACTTTTTAAGGATTTTAGATTTAGATGGCATTTTAGCTATTCAAGCCTAAAATGGCATCTGAATGCTAAACATGTTGCAGCAGGGCAGACGTCCTCAACTAATGTCAGCGACCTCAGTTCACATTTCTAAGAAGGATTTTTTTAAAGATTCGCATGAATGATCAGATGAAACACTTAAATGCTGAATGGGTATTGCAGCACTTTGCATCAAAATGATGGTTGAATAACCTAAATAACGGATTTTGAAATGAAAATATAGCTTTTTTTGTCAACAGCTTTAGATTAAGATGTAATAAAGTTTAAGTAATTAGGCCCTGGAATTTAAAAAGTGAAATGCATCTATATTTAGCGTGACATGCAATCTTCTGTAAACTCACTTTTTTTCTCCAACTGACAGTTTTCACTGAATATTCACCTGAAATATTGGAGTAGAAATGGTATGTTTAGTGTCTGCTTTGATATAACTTGTTGATAATTCAGCTTGTAACACATTAAATTTAACTTTTAGTTGATTCTGTACACAGACAGCTTACACAAAGTTGTTCTGCTAAATAAAGAGGGACTTATGTTTTAAATATTTAAATTTAGTAACTGGTGACAGACGGCAAGCTGCTGCAGCAGTTCAACCTCCTGAATCATGAGTCTGTTGTTAAATATCTTGAGTGAAGTTGAAAGCAGCCAAACTGAAGATTTGACGAACGGTCACGCTCAGCTAAAACCCTCAATAAAGTCAAATGTCTGTGAAAATTGTCAACAAGGCATGAGGAATACTTGCACATTTTTGCAAGAAGCATCACCAGTGAAGCTGTAGGTAAAATGTAGTTTTTACTTCTGACTAGTTAAACAATATGTTTCTTTGTTCTCTCTGCAGGAAAACAAGTGAGGACAAAACTTGCCCAAGCATTTAACCACTGGCTCAATGTACCAGAAGACAAACTGCAGGTGAGAAACGGCGCATTTCAAGTTGTTGCAGGCGAGTCTCAGCGGAAGGTGGGAAGATGATGTAGTTGATTGTTGATGTAGCACTGCTCCATTTATATTTACATGACATGTAGTGGCTTTTTTTTAGAGGTTATTGTGAGGTTTCACGGCTAGAATGCCAAAATTGTCTCATTTTCACACATTTGATTTGAAGCTCATTTCACACTTTTTTGTGCTACAAACATTTATGTTGCTCTGGTGATGAGCAACTTAGAGGAAGCAGGGAGGCCTGCTGGCTTCACACCGGGCTGGATCAGGGCGGGTTAGTTTTTGTGACACTTGTCTGAACTTGTTCAACTAGAATGGAGGAAATCTGGTTAAAGATCCAATAATGAGATCCTCTCTTTCAGTGATAACCTGCTTCTGTGTTGAGTAAGCGTCTCTTTAAGCCCTTTATAATCTCCTCAATATATTCTTTTAGCACTAAGCTTTATTGAATATTTGATGCTTTACTTTTTTTAATCTGAAGTGTTATTTGTTTTCTGCTTTTTCTGCTAAAGAAAATAAAATACTGAAACAGCTATTTTATGGGATTACTTAATATAATAAACATTTTGGTATATTGGATTCACATCGGTTAATATTTTACCCTCTGCAAGGTTAGGTGTTTTGGTGCTGTGATTTTGTACAAGACAATAAGTCTTTTTTTTTTTTTTTTATAAAAGGAAGTTGATCTCCACCTGTGTGTGGTTGTGCATTTGTTTTCTGATGGCATTTGTGTATTTTTACCTTGGTTCAAACTTTTTGGATGCAAATTTTAAAGTTTATCTAAGCTAATATAGAGAGAATTAAGATGCTATCTTCACTTCACTTTTTTGTGCCCTTCAATTTTATTTATTTATTTATTTATTTTTCCCCTCCAGGGGGCTTTTTGCAGGCTCTAGTGTCCCTTATTTGACAGTAGGCTGGCAGGAAGGGGATAAGGAGAGGGGAAGACATGTGGCAAATATCGTCGGGTCCGGGAGTCGAACCCGCGACGGCCTCGTCGAGGACTCGAGGCCTCCAAATGTGGGTCGCGCTAACCCCTACGCCACCACAGCACGCCCCTTGCCCTCTGCAATTTAATACAATTTATTTTATTAAAAAAAATTATAAAATATGTTTTTGTAGTCCTTATAGTCAGTAAACAGACACTCAGTAGTTACATTGCAATAATCAATCACACAGTGACTGAAATCAGACAATATTCCCCAGTAATCATCAGGAAAAAAAAATTTCTTATTATTTTTTGAAGAAGCGAAATGCTGCCAATTTTTGCCTGACTTTTTATGAAGGTTGCAGAATTTTCTACATTTATTTAACTAATTTAAAGTGTCTGATAAAGCATCTCAGACTTAAGAGATACAATAATGAGCAGCAAAAGATATTTCTTTCTCTGCTGATATTTTGCAGTTGGTTTCTGTTTTACTCTGACTTTGCTGTCACTGAAGTTTGCCATACTTTGACCAAACCCGCCCCTCATTTAAATATAAGAACATAAAATACTGTAAAGAGCAGAGTTAAAAAGTCTCAGAAAAACATAAAGTAGCTTTTTTCAAAATAAGTGTCACAAAACAAAACGTAATTGAGAGATAAATGTGATTGATAAAAAAAGCTCCACAATAAAAAATATTTGTAAAATATTTTATCTATAGCCAAATTAATTAAAACACTTGCCACACTAAATATAAAAACACAACTTGCTGACATTTATATTTTAAGATTTCATCTCCTCCCTAAAGCTAAAATGTTTTATTTTTAGAGTTTTGAGGATAACTAATTACTCATTGGTGACTTAGTCATATCTTTACACCTGCTGGTGTGTTCGTGGTAAATCCAGTTTCAGCAGAAGCTGGCTGTCATGGTACAGCGGGTAGCTGAGGTTTAAATCTGTATAACAGCTCTGTAAACTCCAGCTGAACCCTTCACACAGGCCGAGAGCTCTCCTCTTGTCATCATTAGTTCACTGCTGCCATGAAGTCGCCGCCATGGAAACAACGACGCCTTTAGATAGACAGGGCACCGACAGTGGCACGGTGGTTTTTATGTGGCAGCGTGTTTTTTTTTGTGTGTTTTTTTTTTTTTCTGTCGGTACGCCACAGGTCGTGGATGTTCCCCGCGTTTCGTTCGGTGCTTTGAAGCCGTTTGCTTTTCTTTGGTTCTCTCTGAAAAGCGTAGTTGTTTATTTATGGCGCTCTTTCACTCTGAAATCTCTACATGAGTGCATCTGTTGCTTTGGTACGAGAGCTTTTTTTGCTTTTCTGTGACTCACGCGGCTTCTTTTAGTGAATAACTAGGAAGCAGGAGGCACATTAAGACATGTTCTGTGCTGTGTAGCAACACATAATAAAATTACACCTTTGAAATGTGTTAAATGGATGTAGTGACAAATATTTACTTGTATATTCTAACAGTTTCTGTTTTATCTGTGTTGGCCTATCTCCTATAGCAGGGGTGAGCAACTCCAGGCCTCGAGGGCCGGTCTCCTGCAACTTTGAGATGTATCTTTACTTCAACACAGCTGAGTCAAATAATGAGCTCATTAGCAGGACTCTGGAGAACCTGACTGCACTTCAGAGGTGATTCAGCTGTTGGATTCAAGTTTGTTGGACCAGGGAGACATCTAAAAGTTGCAGGACACCGGCCCTCCAGGACCAGGATTGCCCACCTCTGTCCTATAGGTCTAGTTTATTCAAAGTTGGTTAAAACACATTTTGGAAATTTGATTTCAGTATTTTACAGATTTGGGGAAAAATGTATTAAAGAAAATAGTGTCATTCCTTCAGGAATCTAGAATATGTATTCTAATTGTCAGTGTAAAGTTAAAAAAAAACAATCCAGTCTGATGCAATAATATAATTTTAAATGTTATGTTTTTATGAGCTACAAGTGCTAAATCACCATAATGAATAGAAATAAAGGGTTGATCACATCAGCCTATATGTAGTTAATCTGAATATTGTTGCATAGTAAACAGATTTGCTGAATTAATTTAACTTTTCAATAATATTCAGATTTATTGAATATGACTGATGTATTACCAAAAAACAAAATCTAAAATGTTGTCTTTTCAGCTTTTTCATTTGATCATTTGCTTAACACTACTATTGTTGCAAATGAAGAAACATTATACAGCTCAAACACTGTTTTAACGTTAAAACAATCGAATAATTAAGTTTCACTCAGTTCAGCTTATTTATATAAAACCATTCAAAACAAAAAGTCTATTCAGTCCAATCATTCATCATCTCCATTTGATCCCAGTTATAAAATAATGGAGTCAAGTTCAGTTTATTATTCAATTTTGTTAAAAAAAAAAAAAAAAGCTTTCTATCTAAGGAAACTGCAAAATGCATCAAGTCATTGACTTGCAGCTTTTATTTCTCCTAGATGAGCATGTGGTGACAGTGGAGAGGAAAACCTCCACTGTAACAAGAAGAAACCTCCAGCAGAACCAGAGCCTGGCAATCTGCCATGACTGACTTGGTTTAAGAAAATAAAGCAGATTGATTCACACATAAAAAAACACAAAAGTGATAATGTTAAAGGAAAATATAAAGTGGAATAATCTCATCTGCATAATGATGAGGGAATGATATTAATAAGAATGACACATTAACTGTCAAACTTAATGTTTTTTTTAATATTAACATTGGTCTTGTTCCATTTCCTGAGTTGCTTCTTTCCATATTCATTTTAAACATTATATTTGGTTTGTTTTGGTTTCAGATTCTGGTTTTGAAAAACATATTTCTTTAAATCTGCTTGCAGCTAATCATGCAATCCTTACAGAAAGACTACATCAGTTGACTGGAGTTGATTTGGGCTGTTTTGACGCCGACCATCTTGATCCTGCATGTAATGGTTATTAGTTTGGACTGATTATTCTGAGCCTGCTTTGCAGTACCGACTCCAGTCCTGTGATTGGTTTAATTAACAGATCACAACACAAACAGGAACCCAACAAGCTTCTCATTAACTTTTCTTTAAATGTTATTTTATGGGGTGAGACCTAAGGTGAGGTTTTTTTGTTGGGAGTTTTGTAAATGGTGAACTTCTTACTACTTAGAGTTGCTACAGAAGTTCACAACACAGCTGTCTATTTGTAGCACTTAATAAACCAAACTTTAATGCTTCAAAAGTTGTATTTTAGTCATCGGTTGTTGCAGCTGTGGTACGTTGATGACTTAAGATTGGATGCAGGTTCATGCCTTCACATCCTCTCTGTTTTGTTTGCCTGAAATTTTCTGGACAAAATACTTGATGATACAGTTGGACAAAAAAAAAGTTGTTTTTAGAGATGTAAAAAGTTTTTATTAGGTGCTGCAGAGGAACATCCTCCATAAGCATCTCTAACAGCAATAATGAAAGTTTAGATGAGCTTTACTGTGTCTACATGCCTGGTTGATATTAAATTATATAGTTCATTATGAGCCTGGATGGCAAAAACAAAATGGTATTCTTAAATGAAAACATTGCGAGATGAACTAAATTACAAGACACCTGTGATAAAGATTAAACCTGTAGGCTTGCGACAATGACAAATCTTAGATGAAAAATTGCAATAAATGATAATGTTGTTTTGAGATCATTTTTAAGTAATATAATGGTCTTGGCATAATAACGCAAGCACACCCTCTCAAAGATCAATAAGCTTTAATTTCTAACAAATGTTAGAAGACATTTTAAATATCCCAAATAATTAAAAAGATACTGAAGTCTCTGAACAAAATTGTTATTTTTAAAAAGGGAATTTTCTCTTTCAATCTTTGGTAGAGATATGAGGAAAAACAATCAATCATGCAAATGAAAAACATTGAGCTTGTTTTAATTTATCATGTGATTGATTTATTGGTTATTACGACAGGCTCATGTATTTAATATGCAAATCTTAAAAAAAATCTTGGTTTTGTCTGTGTACACAGATGTTTTTGCACTAAAAGGTCCATTTTGATCAAACACCTCAGCACAATTTGTGAATATTCATCAGATATTTGCTTTGGGACATTGAAGAATAACCCAGCAAGTTTTAGATTTGGTTCCAAATAATGGAATATGAATCGAAATTGTGGCCATTATATAGGAATAATCAGATTTGTGTCATTTTAAGAAATTGTGAGTCTGTGCTCATGGTCTGGGGCTTTGATGGAAATTAAGGCAATAAAATAAAGTAGTAATTTAGTTTAATGTTGGAGCTCAGCTTTAAATCTAAAACGTTTTAAAAATCTGGTTCCTGCTTTTGGGATTTCATGGAGATTCAGTTGTACTTTAATGATTCTTTTGCTCTTTGACTCCAACAGCAGATTGTAGCTTTATGCTCACTGATGCTGGAGGGAGAAATGTTGGGACGCTTCCAACATGAGGCATGTTTTGTTTCTTTTTGGATAAACTACTTGACCGGTTTGGCCTTGGCAATCTGCCCAACCTACAGAGTCTCGTCTTTGTCCTGCCAGATCCCATCCAAGCAGCTTCCACCAGCGGGACACACCGATCATCTTTTCAGTCAGCAGAGCGAACCTGAAGATAACGGACAAAGCTCAGAGTCCAACAAGGTTTACAACTAGGATGTCTTCCTGATAGACAGAAAAAGGTTTATTTACAGATTTCAGGTGTCTACCTGCATCAGATGCTGTTCAGACTCACAAAAAGATGGAAGTTGCAAACACATTTCTATATTTAGCACTGATGTTTTGGTTCTTTACATCAAATAAAGTTGCTGCTATATGTCTAGCATCCCATTAAATGCTAGATATCTAAAGGGAATCTCTCATCAGTAGGTGTTTGCTGAGTTTTTTTATGCTCTACTGGAAATTCAGTGTCAAAATATGTAGATATGGCGCCATCTGCTGTATCATAGCTGAACTGCACATTTTAAACAAAGCATGTTTCTAACAAAGTTAGGAGGTAGGGATGAAAGTTATCAATTGAGTTGATCTAAAATTGGTTGATCTTACCCATTGACTATTAATTGATAAGCAGCTATTTTCTTACAAAATCTGAGTTTTCTTTTGTATCAGGAGGGCTGACTGTCTTTTCATTGGATAAAGAGCTAGTTTTTTTATATGAATGTAACAAAATAATTAAATTTTAACACCATTTTGTCCACTGCATTAAATACTGATTGAATAAGCAAATAATTGTGGTTCTTGTTTTATTAAACTTAGACATATTTATGAAATATAACAAACAGGAACTTGTTGGGTTGACGAAAATAATTAAAATATGCGAGACACTTAATTCCCCATAAATAGAGAAATGTTCATACTGTGGTTGTTCTTAAAGAATGTTAAAACTTCGCTCCATAAAGTACATTAACTCAAAATCAACCTTGCTCATTGCCATCATGTTTTTTTCCCCATTATGTTACATTTTTTCTCCGTTATCGCCTCCACTTTTCAGGCATCACATCCTAACCTTCATAATGCATCAGTAATTTTTAAATGAGAAGTTGACGCTGCTTTATCTTATAGCTTGGCTGAATGAGCGCTATTAAGAAGAAAGTTAAGGAGTGTTTATATTTCAAAACGGATGAAGTGTAGTTTGCATCCTACACTAGACTCCGTTTTGAAAGAGTTGTACAAACCACCAGACAGTAATGCAAGTATTCACTTACAAATCAGAAACTAGGCATAGATGCAGAAATAAACTAAAATAAAATCAAGGAAATAATTAAAAAGGAAAATAAATATATTTAAAAAATCTCACTAAAAACACACAGACTACAAATCTGATAAATTATGGTCTACAATAACACATTTCTTAGCATTAGGTTTCACTATTTAAGGGCTTTTATGTTAAATAGAAACTGATGTTTATATTTTAAAACACACACAAAAAAACATTTTCTTACATTTGGACAATTTCTCTTTCCCTGTCTGGTATTGTCCCGCCATCTTTGTTTCTGTATAAACTGATTCAGCTTAAGGATGACCGGCTGCGCCCTCTGCTGGATGGTGGCCAAACTACAACACTAAAAGTTGTGTTAACATCAGTTCCAGCTGATGTTATCAATCAGTTGGAACTAATTTTAATCTAATAAACCATTAATCGACAGTTGTAAGTTGGTTAGGGTCCATATTGGGAGTAATATTGTTTTTTTTTTCTGTTGTTGCTCTGGGGAATTTTACATATTGAGATGAATCAACAAAGATGTTTGTGTCTTGCTCAGGTGATCATTGAGGTGACAGAGATGCTGCACAATGCCAGCTTGCTGATAGACGATATTGAGGACAACTCTAAGTTGCGTCGAGGCTTCCCGGTGGCTCACAGCATCTACGGCATTCCCTCGGTGATCAACTCGGCCAACTACGTGTACTTCCTGGGGCTGGAGAAGGTTCTGATCCTAGAGCACCCAGAAGCCGTACGAGTGTTTACCCGCCAGCTGCTGGAGCTGCACCGCGGCCAGGGCCTGGACATCCACTGGAGGGACACCTATACCTGTCCCACAGAGGAGGAGTATCGCAACATGGTGCTGCAGAAGACCGGGGGCCTCTTCGGTTTGGCCGTGGGGCTCATGCAGCTCTTTTCAGACTGGAAGCAGGACCTCAAGCCCCTCCTGGACACTCTGGGACTCTTCTTCCAGATCCGGGACGACTACGCCAACCTGAGCTCCGACGAGTACAGCGAGAACAAAAGCTTCTGCGAGGACCTGACGGAGGGGAAGTTCTCGTTTCCCACAATCCACGCCATATGGTCGCGCCCGGAGAGCACCCAGGTGCAGAATATCCTGCGGCAGCGCACGGAGAACATGGACATCAAGAAGTACTGCGTTGACTACCTGGAGAAGGTGGGATCTTTTGCCTACACCCGTCAGACCTTGCGAGATCTGGAGGCGGAGGCTTACCGCCTCATCACGGAGTTAGGGGGGAACCCTCAGCTGGAGAGTCTGATCAAACATCTCAGCCGCATGCATAATGAAGCAGAGGCTTCAGCAGAGTCCAACAGAGAGACGCACTCCAGCCAAAACTACTGACAGACACTCCCTCACACTCCCGCTTTCCTGAACTCAGAAGATGCACATTCCTGAAAAGCTCCAAATTAACCGTTGTGACGGCAGGCGAGCTCCAAGTGTGGCTTAAAATAGTACCCATGGCTAATTCTTACATCTGAAGTGCTGCAGTGCTCTCAGGAATAAAAATTAAGCAGCAGAACTACAGTCAGTTTCTGCTTTACCACTTGACAAGATTATTTAAAAAAAAAAAATCTTGAAAGCCTTTTCTTCTGATGCACACTCCTGTGGATCTAAGTGCTTTTTGACGGTTCCAGTTAATCCAGTTAATTGAGTGAATGTTGTTTTTGATTTAAATCGCTAACTGGAGCCGAATCCGTGTGATTTGAGGTCCCATAATGGCTGAATCAGCAGGGAGTCGATACAGCCCTGCAGAAAAACAGCCGTGTGACTGTTCTGATTGTTCAGTAACAATGATGTTGGTGACTGTTTCCACGCAGTCGTCTCACAGCACAAATCCTCACAGCTACTGTGATGCTCACATATTTATATATTGACACTGCTGTACCCTAGGATCTTGTTTGAATTTCTTGAATAAAAAAATTTTTTAAATCTAAATTAGTTACTTGTCTTGTTTTATAAATCTGTTCTCACTGGCATGAAGTCTTCTTTTGGTCTGGTTTATTCGAACTCTGGAAAAACAGCGCCATCTTTTGACGACTGGGCCATTAATTTTACCTAACATATAAATTAGTCCAGTGTATAAAATTAGGAGAATTTGATGCACTACAATGTTGACTAAAAAATAAACTTTTTAAATATATATAACAAATTTGAATAATTACACTGGACTTCTGACAAATTAAATTAAAATAGATCTGTTTTTCTTGTCATTATGTTAAAACTTACTTTTTTTTCCTTCCTAAATTAGAATTTGCAGCTCTAAATGTGGAGTTTACAGACTTTATTTCTCATTTTATAACCTGAAAGATGGATCAGAATTTTTGAAAAACTGATATTTTTGATTATTTATACATACGATAAATCTTAAAATTTTAGTCCAACTCTTCAATAGTCAAAACACAAATTTAAAATAAAGTAAAAAAAATACGGAAATTCAAATCTTTTCTAACTAGCTGGACAGAGGATCCTTGTCATCTAAATATTTTTTTTCCTGATTTTTTTTCTAGAAAGGACTCTAACCAAAAAACTGATTTAATTAAAATCATCCAGTCAATATTTTTCTAATATTGTAAATTATTTAAGTTGGTCCCAATGTCAAAATTAGACATTAAAATACTTTTTTCCTGGAATGAAAAATATTTAATCAAACCCAGAGGCATTCATTTCTGATTTGTAGTGTGAAAACAAATGTGAACACAGTCACAAAATCTAGAAAACGGTCTAAATTCCATATTTTCAACCCGGCTCAGCTTTGTAAACATCCTAGCAGTTTTTTCTGTAATCGAGAAAGAGCAGCTGAAATAAATCACTAAAAGTCCAAAGTCAATGACATTCACGCCTATGATGAGTGGATTTAACCTTCTAACCAGAACTGTTTTTGTTTCTCGGGCAGCTCGCCGTCTTCCTCCGTTTGAGGAGCTCTGACTACCAGTGAGCAGAGATAAAGACACCCGAGGTTTTCTTGGACTTTTGTCCTTGTGTTGGTCACAATTCATCTAAATCCGGCATTATCTGCTGTCTCTGTTAATTTGAGTTCCTCCCTCAGCTGCTGAAAGAAAACACAGTCCTGTTGATAAAGCCTATCTGTCCCAGACAGCTCTGTTGACTCATTGGAGCTCCAGCTCTTGACAGCTGCAGTTCAATTAATCACGTGTGTTTTTTTGGATTGCATTGTGCCGTCACATCTATTCATCAAAATGTCAACTTCTTGAAAATCTTTGTCCCTGCTAAGAAGCTAAGAGTCGCAGGAAAGCCCAATGCAAATGAACGCCTGATTCGATAAACGGAGAAGAAAAAGCATAAAGTCGGTTTTGTAGATCTAACTTAAGTCCATGACATAAATCAAAGCTCTCTCATGGCTTTCATTTCTCCTCTCTGGGTTGGTGAGATTGATTTTTTTTTTCACCCACAGAGTCTGAGTTGTGTTTTGAGAAACAAACAGAATATCTTTTGTATGAAGAGTCGCCGTCTCCCTCATGCTTTGGATTGTTTCTCTCTGAGCTGCATCGCTCAGATCCAGAATGATATAAAAAAAAAACAACAACCTTGATTTGGAGGGTGTGAACAGACTTGCCTTGTTTTTACTGTGTTTTTGTTGATTCTGCAGAAATTTCAAAGTCCTGAGATGTTGCCATAGTTTTTACAGGTGCATTTTTTTTTTTTTTTTTTTTTTACACCTCCACGCTGGCAGAAAGACAGTCGTCCTTCTATCAAGGACTGCTGAGCTGTTCCTGGCAGGGTATTGTATTCCTCTTCAAGCCTGTTGAGAAAATATGAAAAACATGTCCATGACAGCTGAATGGTTTCAATTAAACCAGCTTCCAGTTAAAACCATGTTCTGTCATTGCAGCTGAATAAAATACGCTTTAAATGACAGAATTGTTAGTTTGCTGCAAGCAGCGTGCAGCGTTCTGTGGGGTTGATCCGTGAGGAACCTCTGATTTCCATCTACTTCTTGCTCTCATCATAAAGCCATTTGTCCAGTGACAGACTTTTTTTTCTTTTAAATTGGCTTTTCGGCCAGAACGACGGCTTCACAACAACAAAAGATTAAAACTGCTGGGAAGCATCTTCTGCCTGCAGATTGGTGTCACTTGTGAGTGACAATAACAGACAGCAGGGCTGACAAAATAAGCCCACAATACCCAAGCTCGTGCTAATGAGTAAATGTGTCACACTAATGTCAAAAAAGAAACGTGCAGGAGTGGAGATCTGCTGCTGGGGGTCAGACTCTGTGTCAGGAGAAGAGTTCAAGATGGTGGGATGAGAAGAATGGATGGATTAGGGCCAGAAACTGCAATAAAAACAGAAATAAAATGGTGTTTCTTTAAAATGACAATGGAGTCCCTGTGGTAGATATTTAAATCGTATTTTTTTCTAAAGGTTGCGTGATATTTGCAGTTCTAAAGTTTTAATCAGGCAAATTTGGGGCAAAAAATTGTTCTTTGGATTCTAAATACCGTAAGTCAGGTCTGATCTGTCGTAGTGAAGAAAGAAGTGAGACCAAAAATATATTTTTTTCATTTACCAGTTCGTCTAAATTTCTAATCATGAGTAGATATTAAATCATACATCTGTTCATACCAAAAAAATAATAATAATTACAGGTGTTTTTTGTTATTTATCTGGATCCCCATTAGCCATTGACGTATCAATGGCTGCCCTTCCTTGGGTCTACATAATAAATTTCTTTTTTTTTTTTTACAAAAACATTAACGCACAATATAACATAGGACATTGATTTATAGATGTACGATTATAACACTTTATATAATAAAATAATTAAGCAGGGCTTTTTTTAAAACTAGCATTTGCTGCATTCAAAACAGATGAAGGAAATGAGTTCCATGTTTTCATTCCTCTAAAAAAATATTTTGTTGAGCATTCCTATTGGAAGAGTAAAACAACCTTTTAAAGTATACCTTGTATTAAAATAAAGTGTAGCTAAATAAAAGATGATTGTATAAAACAATCATTTATGTAACCATTTATATAGCACCAATTTGTAACAAATGTCGTCTCAAGGCATTTCAGTTTAAACACATCCATTCCAACTGTTATCAAACAGTACAGTATGATTAATTAATTATTCAAAGCAGTTTAAAAAAGTTTCTAAATAAGGAAACCCAGTATAAGGAATGGCTCCTAAGTGGGTTCTTGGGAATTAAAACCCAAAATTCGCTTTTTTTTTTCCAGAAAATCTTTCCAATAAGTCTTAATTTTTGTGCAGGACCAAACACTGTGGGTGTGGTTTCCCACCTGCAACCCCTCCAACATCGAGACGTATTTAAGCTCCCATAAATACGTCTCTAGCATTTTTACACGCAACACATTTTTCCAACTTAACTATCACCAATTGTTTTGAGGAGGAAGTTGAAGCAGTGGATTCACAAATATTGCCCTTATCCAACTCTTTCTCCTAATATTTAGCATTTCAAAAACACTTACCTAAACTGTTAAAATATAAAATATTTAGAGAATCATCTCTAAATTTCACCAAACTGAGGTTCAGTTTCCAATATTCATGTCAGTCTTGTTGTGAGAGTCGTCGGTGCTCCCAAAGCAACACATGTTCTCATGCATAATTCTGCCAGCTTCCAAAAACCCTCACTGCGTCTGCATGTCCCATCGGGCTTGAAGAGGAAAAACAAAACACTTCCCACCTGCAGCTACTGTAACGTGTATAAATCTGTCTTGTTACAGCGAGATTTTACCCGGGACGTTCAGATTATTCACCATGGGGAGCTTTAGAGCACACAAACAACAGGACAGATGTGTTTTATTGTTTGAGGCTCTGATGGGGAGCTTAATGGCACCATCAGTCTCATCTCAGCTGGGATTTAGACTTCTCTGACAGAAATCCTGTGTTTCAAAAATGGGAAATGGGATTTTGAAGAAGTAGTGTTCACCGGGTTGGAGAGGTCTGATAAAAGATGCTCTCCAGGTGCATTAAGGGGAAGATGTAGGGTCCAGTGCTTTTGGAGAGGGCTTATGTCAGCTGCATCAATTTTCTTTTCATCAAATCCATCACTTGAAAACCTCCCAACCAAATGCAATGGCAAATGGCCCCAGCCCTCAACTGTGTCCATTTGACACGATGGCATTTCTTCTTTACAGCGTCTCGCCACCCTGAATGTACTCCCCCAGCGGAGCCATCAATCAGTTTGTTCATATCGTACATAGATCAGCATTATGCCCACACTCCATGTCAACACTTTTGCTGTTTTACAGCCATCATTAATAATTTTGTTTTCATAATTGTTGCAAGTTTGTTTTTGGTTTTTTTTAATGGGACATTACACGTTAACTAATATTTACATACAAATAGAGATTATTACAATGGCATATTAGGGTCTCTGTAGATATAAAAAAAAATGAGTGTAGTTCTGAAATGTTTAATCTCAGAAATTTTCTAGAAAAAAAATTAGGATATTTCTGAGCTCCAAAAGTTGAACATTTTCAAGTTTTTCCTAAAAATCTATTAACATCAATCTAAACACACCTGACTTTTTTCTAGCAATTTTTTGATTTTTCAAACTCAAAAAACTCATTTTTTTTCTAGATATTTTTTTTATAGGACAATCTAAAAACTTCTGTATTTTTTCCTAGTTCGTTTTTTTTACTTTTTTTTTAAAAAAAATATACTTTTTTCCCCCTTGGCGGAAATGTAGTCCTTTTTTCTCTATCCACGATGGCGCTCATACACCTTTGCAGATTCTAGACATGCGGCTAGTCTCATTGGCAGCTAGGTTGATGTATATATTTAATAACCAGAAAAAGCAGCCTCAGACTACTGCACAAAAATAACTCCCCATAAAGGAAAAAATGAGATAATTTAACTTTTTATTTTTTTGCAAGTTGGAGTCTATAAGTTGAATAGCCCTAGCACAAGGATAAGCTTTACGCTAAGCTAAACACTGCATAGTTTCCACACGCTAACCCGATCCATGTGTTTTGTTTGGGTAAATAAATATGTTTTGTTATTCTAATTTTGCCCAATGTTTATTGTTATCTAAGTCGAGTGTATTTAGTGTTATTGACATTGAATTCATTAAATGCTGCTCTGTTATTTTTATTTTATTTTTTAAGTTAACGCATTTAGTTCAGAACTCAGTGGAGCGGAAGTAATGTTCAGTGCGGACTATTTTGAGTGTAACACAAGTGAGTAGGAAAAAAATACATTTAAGTAAAGCGTGTGCTTATCTTACTGGGTGGGCTTAAGTTTACAAAGGACTCGTGTCATTATAAAGTTGTGCTAAGTCCAGTTTCTGACCCGCTGGTTGAGAAGTGTGAAGTGTAACTAAAAGTTGACCGTTTGGTTACGGCAAGCAATGAGGTGCGTTCAAGGTGTGTCTGTTCATTTGAATTTCCATGTAAACGTGAGAAAACAGGCATGTTACGTTTGTAAGTTTAACATACTGGGTTAATGTTGGTCATTATGTTATTTATAAAGCTTGTTACATAATGTTTACATGATTTGAAATTCACTGAATATATAAGAAAATAATTATTGGTTGCTCTTTAGGAACTGCGAAATTTATAACTATCATTTTTATTGTATTAGTTATCATAATGGGTATAAACAATCTGTAAATAAAAACTTGTCCTAGTGGTGACTGACGAGCGTAACATTTAGATAAAATTGCCACTGTGGTGTGCCACCCTTCTACAGTTTGTGCCCCCCTAAGAAAAAAAAATGTAGACACGGCCCTGCAGCTGTTTCTAGGAATCTCATCATCAGGCAGACGAGCTAATTCACGATCCTCCACAGACTGGATGACTGTCAGTAATGGCTGGGCTAATTATCTCTCACAAACAGTATCGCAGTAAATCTGCAAAGTTCCTGCAGCAGGGGTCAAGTGGGCTTATGAAACTCGCTCAGGGGTTCCTTCGCTTCCTCAAAGTGTAATTACGTTCACCATCCAACAGCCAACCTTTCACCCAAATGTGTCATGGAGTCGATCCAAAGTGTTGCACTCATCGCAGCTGTGTTCTGCAAATGTTTGCAGATAGTGGCAGCCCTTTTACCTCACTCTCCAGTGTATTGTTGCTGCTGTGGAAATGAGACTGGGAGCTGTGGGAGGGATTTCAAACTGTTTGCCCCAGTAGGACAGAGCCAGCCGTGTGTCTAATAATATCGCCTTGAATCCTGTGAATCAGAACCAGTTAGAAATGGTGGGTCTTTTGGATGCTGGCTGTCATGAATAAATGATTTCCTCTTTGATTTTTTGGTGCACACAGAGGAAGAGCTGACTGACAGGAGTGTGTAGCACTCCATGAGGAAAATCTGGAGTAGTTTGAATGAGTATGCAGATGCATGGCGCTCCATAATTCCCTTTTTCCTTTCTGGGAAGGCTGAGCTCAGTCATCGTTTCATTACTCTCTGACAGAAGCACAATTTCCCTCTAAATGCACCATGTATTTAATTCCTACTTTACTGGGAGTTTTCTATTTTGCTTCCAAGGATTTAGATTCTCCTTAAATCCTTAAAAGTGGCCTTGATTAAACAGAAAAGGTTTAATTGGCAAAGATTTTGTTTATTAAGAGTTTTGCATCTGCAGTCAGTGGATGGTGGCTCCCTTTGATTCATGAAGGGCATTAAAATTTATTTTTTATACTTGCTTTTTGCAAATGTTTGCAGATAGTGGCAGCCCTTTTACCTCACTCTCCAGTGTATTGTTGCTGCTGTGGAAATGCTTTTTATTGTTTCTAATCTCTCCAGTCCTCATCCTTGACTACATCATCAGTGGTGGGTACCAGCTACATTTACTTGAGTAACATTTTGGAAAAAATGCATTTTTATGAGTAGTTTCTATACAAAGTACTTTTTACTCTTAATTGAGTAAAATTTCTGTATATTCTGAATGAAGTGCAAACATATTTTATAATCAAAACTTCACTTTTTTAGTTAAAAAGAAGTTTTTGTATTATGTTATTTTCTATCGAGTCTGTTGTCACTTTTCAAGGTCAAGTGAATATTCAGTAAACGCCACATATTGCGTTTTATGCTAATTAAATTTTACATGTTTTTTTTCCCCATTTTATTTTTTATTTCATTCACTCAATAATAAAAATGAATAGTCAACTAAAAGAATGAAAGAAGTATAAACTTATATTACCTGCCCCTCATTCACTTAAATTAAGTATTCCGCTCAGACTATTAGACATATTTAAAATATACAAAAATACACAAAACATCAGCTTGTTCAATGCCATATTGCTTCATCACATTGATTTACAACTTTCTTTTAAACGCAGACAGAAATTTATTATTATTATTTTTTTCTCACTGTCAAGATTGTTCCACAAAATGGCACCTTTAATTGAAATGCATCTTTCCATCGTCGCCGTTCTGAAACTAAATTTTTGGAAAATCTCAGTTCCTTTTAAGTTGTATTTGGTTTCTCTTTTTACAAATTTGTTCTGAAGATTGTTCAAAATAAATCAGGAAATTTAGAAAAGTGTTTCTTCAGCTAAAAATACGGTATTTTGAAATTATGTTGTTTATACATTTCTTCATTTTAGTCTTAAAATATAATTTCCACATAAAGATTTAAAAATCTTAAATCAGATATTACTCAGTACTTGAATAGCCTTTTCACCAAATTTATTTTTTTTTTTTACTCTTGAGTAATTCCTTGAATGGCTACTTTTTACTTTTACTTGAGTAAAAACATGTTGAAGTAGTGCTACTTTTACTTGATTACAATTTTTACATTATCTACCCACCTCTGGACAACATGTACATAAGGTAAAGTGGATTAAGACAAAGGAAGAACAATCAGGTTTAAAACAAAAACACATAAAACACATGAGCAATATCTGATAAGCAGCATCTTTAAGACATAAAAAAGATCAGACAAAACAGAAACAGGACTAGAGATGTTTTCTCTGCCGTGTGCCAAGTCTTCATCTAACAGCTCTGAGAATCAGCTTGTTTGTGCAAAAATACAATTTTCTCTCTGTCAGACTGTTATCTTTGGCATTTTTTTAGAGATTGAGCTGGAGAAATGGAAACATATTGTTGCTTTGAGACAGGCTGTTGGTACCAGAGGGCCCCGATATCCAATTTATTTATTCACTAGTTCTTTGCCAAGTTGTCAGTTATGTGTAGCCACAGACACTACTTCATTTTTTAGCTTAGGGACATTATTTTTATTCCTGAATGATACAATGCTTTGCATGAGGATTCAGTTTCTTTGGTCCTTAATTATTTGCTGTGTAACAACAATGGTGGTGCAGCAGGTAGCACTGTTGACTTGCAGCAATGCTCCATACATAAGCGGAGATAAACAATGGATTAATGGATGTTACACTGCAAAAACAAAAACTTAGCAAGTAATTTTGGTCTAGGTTCCTTTAGTAAGATAAACCTAACTTACAAGTAACTTTTCAGCAAGATATAGGAGCTTGTTTTAAGAAAATAATTCCTAAATATTAATGATAAAGTACTAATTCCACTGAAAGATTGTCACTTATAACAAGATATTTTCTTGACACCAAAAACATAAACTCATTGCTAAACAATAAACGCTTGAGCTGATTTTAGAAGCAGTAGAGACCCAAATGGAAGTATAAAAACATGCAAAATGTAAATTTTGCATAACAGAGCAGCACTGTAAAAGGGAGCTTACACCAGTTTACACACTTTTGATTTTTTACTGAATACTCCTCTCTTCGTCAGAATTAAACACTACTTAGTGTTGCTCTGCCACACAGAAAACCAGTAAGGCTTTTGACAAAATGTAGAAAAGCTCAAGGGATATGAAGGTAGAGAAAGGTGAATTAACAAAAACACATTCATCTGAAAGTCGTCAGGTACCGCCGGACCAGAAAAATGAAGCAAAATATCAAAGAAACCCTTTAAAAGAGCTTCAGAGAGCATGGAGGGAACTATGAAGAGGACTTCAAAAGACTGCAACAAAGTCTAGCTGCTCAAAAAGAAATAAGGGACCTTCTGCTAGTAGACGTTATTAATCAAAGTCAAGTAACTGCATTTCCTCTGAGCAGATTAAAGAAAATTAGTTTTAATCATTGGTTGATGTAAAGCCTCCTGTGTCAGGCGGCTCTTTTCAGAACAAGAGAAAGTCGTTCAGAAAATGAGGCTAAAGATATGAAATGCTGCAATTCAGTTTACATGAAAATGACCTTATTTGATAGTAAACAGTTAATATTATAATAAACAAAGAACTGCATGAAAGGACAGGAAATATGTTAAGACGGTAAAAAAAAAAAAAAAAAAAAAAAAACTTGATACAGTTGAAACCACGTTTACAAACAGCGAATAAAAAGAGAAATTAAATGAGACCAAACTTTTCTTGATTTAGGCCAGTCAGAATTACCAAAATTATTTATATTTGCTAAATGCCAGAAAACTAAGCAAGAACATTTTTTAGAGAATTTTTCTGCAACTTTATTTGAAGTCAGAAGTTTACATTTATATAATCAGTATTCTTATAAACTGTATGACTTGAGTCAAACCTTTTGGGTTTAATAGTTTACAGAAGTTCTGGTCGATTCCTTTTGACAGAACTGGTGGAACCGAGTCAGATCTACATGCCTCTTCAGATCTACCCACAAATTCTCCAGGATTTTGACGGCCGTGTCAAAACATTGATTTTGTCTTTACGCTACTTTATAACCACTTTGTCTGGATGTTTAGGTTTATTGTCCATTTGGAAGACCAAAGCTTTAACTTTCTGGCTGATGTCTTTAGATGTTGCGTCAATATTTTTGAAGTGCACCAGTTCCTCCTGCAGAAAAGCAGGCCTGCAACATGATGCTGCCACCTCTGTACTTCAAAGTTAAGGCAGTACAACCATCCCCATTCTTCCTCCAAATGTAACGATGGTCATTAAGTCCAAAAAGATCCACTTTAGTTTCATTAGACCACAGGACATGTATGCAAAAATTGAGATCTTTGTCCATGTAGTCTGGATTTCTATATTTCTTTTGAAGTAAAGGTTTTTTGGTTGATTTCTTTGATATTTTTTTGATTATGTTAAACAAAAAAGCAGGTGTGACTCCAATTAACTGAAATGTGTTAACCTATGAGACGTTTGTGGAAGGAAACCCATAAGGTTTGACTCAAGTCAAACAAGAATCCCTGATACTGACCAACTTCTGAATTGGAAGAAAGTTGTTGAAAAATATCTAGAATAAAAAAAAAAGATTCCTACCAGATTTTCTGGCATTTAGCAAATATAAATATTTTTTGTAATTCTAACTAATCTGAAACAAAAGAATTTCAATCTAATTTAACTTCAGACAGTGAGAAAAAAGATGTGTGACTTTATTTGGTGTAAATATCAGATTTTTACTGTATATTACGGGATGTGGTACAGGTAGAGATGAACAATTCAACTTTAAGGAAAAACAAAAACATCAAAAAGCTCTGCTGATTGCCTCGCAGCACATCTAGCAGCTTCTTTAAAATTGTGCACCCATTTCATGCCTCAACGAAGAAAAATTACATATATAGAGAACATATAATAGAGCATCTGCAAAACCCATTAAAGAAAACAGGACTCAAATTTGTACCGTCAACAAACCCTTTTATTCAATCTGCAGCATGAAGATGAGTTTGGGGAAGAAGTGAGACTCAAGATGAAAAGGATTTTCTAAACACAATTAAACGCCGCGCTCCCCTCCATTTTCTACAGGCAGTTCCTTCCTCATGCTGAACTGATGATTGCACTTTCTCTGGCAAATATTAATAGAGTGAAAATTAGACAATATGCTCTCTCTCTCTCTTGAAAAACTACATATGCTTGAGGACAGACAATTTAACTGGTCTGGGTCTATAATGATCAAACAGAGATGAATTGGATTCTGGGTCAGCCAGATTACATCTTTTCATTAAACCCAGTTTCACTGCTGCACAGCTCCGCTAGTTCAGATTATTGATCTGTCGGAGATCAAGGGGATTCTTCAGAAACGGTTTTTCAAACTGAAGCCGGTTTAGGAACATTTTAGCATCAATATCTGGGGTTTGACATAGAAACTCTGAAAAGATTGCATTAATTTTGTTACATTGCAAGCATTTTATTTGGATTTTGCAGGACAGGGCAACACAAAGTAGAGAATTATTGTGAAATGGAAGGAAAAAGACGCATAGTTTTAAGTTTCTCTTTAAAAATTAACTTAAAATTATTGTCTGAGTTTAATTTTAAGCCTGCAATCATAGCTGCAGCTCTATTAGAGAGTGTCTGTAGTATCTCTGAATGTAATTTTTTTTTTCCCTCGTGGATTTAGGTCTAGACTTTGACAAGGCAAGGAATCTGCAACCTTTACCTTTAAAGAGCATATTAACATCTTAATCCTCGTTATTGTACGCCATGGTTGTTTTTATTCCCGCTTGCGAATATCAGGGCGCAGAATAGTGATGTTTGTCGAGGATCTATGATGTCGGATGAATGCGAAATGGACGCTAGGTCACATTTGAATCGGATACGTATCGGATATCCAAGCGGCCTGCGTCGCATTCGAAGAAATTCTGTCCCATGTCCTTCAGACTGTCATGAAAAGATCAGATTCATTAATTTATTACCGTAAAAAAATAAATAAATAAAAAAAACAACGTAATTGTGGTTGCAGTGTAAACGCAGCCAGTCAGAGTGCTGTTCCTAGTTTAGCACTGCTTTGTGCTGCTTACATATAAACAGTTTCGCTACAGTTGTAGTGTGAGGAAAAGTGAAGACGATCAAAGTGTATGAATACATTTATAGCGACTGATAAAACTTTCTATTCTAGAAGCCTGAGGAGAATCCAAACACAATACATTACACAAATCTGCAACTAAACATGCTCCAGTTTGTCCCCAGTTCCAGTTCAACTGATTTCATCATCTGGTAGCATCTGTATGTACGACTGAGCAGGCCTGAAAATCAAGGATTTAGAGGATTTGGGATATGTCAGTGAGCGACGTTTCCACATCGCTCATCAAAGTTAAGACAAAAATCAATAACTCCATAATCTACAGAGGCACTCGTACAGAAAGCGAGATTATTTTTCATCTCCCGTGTCATTTCCACGCCGCTCTCGGCTCACGACGAGGGGCTCCGAGCCAAATCAGAGGAAGAAGCTGATGGGCTGGAAAAAATGGCGTGCTTATCTAAGCTGAGAGAGTGGAACAGATGCAGGATGTGGCAGGATGTGTTATCATGAAGCCGACTGAGAGGAGGGGAAGGGAATATCTGCTGCCATGTCAGGACCTCTTTGGTTGGTAGAAAAAAAGAAATAAAAATCCAAACAAAAGAGTTGTATAATTCTGCTTTAATAAAATATGAAGCATCAACTTTCATTATTTACGAAAACAAACAGCCTGGGGGGATCTTAGCTGTCGTAACTCAGCTTCGATCTGCCGTCTTCTGATCTACATCGATCAGTTCTCCAAAGATTTTCCAGCAGATTTCTGCTTCCTGTCGCTTCAACACAATTACTGGAGGAGGATTTTTTATTCCTTTTAAAGAAGACTCAAGTCTGCTGACTTCATGTTTGGAGAGGTCGAGTTTCCAGACAGAAATAGACACCAAGAAAAGTCTTCATCTCTCTTCTTGAGTTCTTTGTTTACCTCTCAGAGCGTCTGCTTGTCGAAGCGTCCGTTTCAGTCGCTCAAGACGTCTGCGGCGAGATCGCACACGTACAGAACGAAGGCGAACAAACACGGTAAGGCCACATCACTCACTATTTGCACGAGAACTGATACAGTACAAAGAGTTGCTGCTTGTGAGAAATCTACAAACGTTGAGGGGGGGTGACAACATGTTCACAAAATAATTCAACTCATCTTTAAAATGCTATTAAATATTCCCTTTAGATCACATTATTAAAGCTTTCTAAAAGTAATTCTGTACATGATTCTTCTCCATCACTTAAACTTTTCTAAAATTGTTAAAACTAACAAGAATTACTGACGGTAAAATACAAGTAAATCTGAGTTTAAAGGTGCAATACGTAACTTTTATTAAAAAAAAGTTTTTTACATATTTATTAAAACTGTCACCATGTTATCACAATTTGCTGTGAGACAGATAATCAGTGAAAAGATCTCCACTGCTCCTGACCAAAAACAACCAATCAGAGTGAGGAGGAGGGTCTTAGCGCTGTCAATCAATCTTAGGTACTTGCTTCTAAATGTGTTAAAGGCGCAGAAGCAACTTACAGATACAGGAAAATTGTTTTTCTGCTGTCATGCTCACTAATTGAGCATTCATGACAGGTTGTGCCAGCTGCAGGGTAGCAGATAGCAATGGCGGGAGGGAGTGGAAGTGAGCAGCGCAAAGACGCACCGTTGTACTCTGACTGGTTGTTTCTGGTTACCACTGGGAGAAGGCAGGAGATTGATTTGTTCACAGATTATCTGTCACCACGTAGTGATTGTTTCAACAAATACAATATTTTTTTTATAAAAGGTACATAATGCATCTTTAAAACAAACCCTTTATCTGCAGATTGTTTATTTTAATATTTTTAACATTATAATTCAGAAGAAAATCAGTTAAAGTCTTCGCATCGTAGAAGAATATTGAACCACCGCTGAGTTTGACGTTTTAAGAAACTGAACGAGGGAAGAAGTGTTTTCTTTTTACCCACAGTGCCACTGGAGCGGACCACGATCAGCGGTCCCAGGGACACCCACAGGGGTCTCCGCAGGTCCTCTTCCTGTCCCAGAGGTCATGCAGCTCCTTGGCCGTGTGCTGTGGAGACGACAGCATGTCCAGGTAGCATTCCTTCTCACATAGCCAGCCGGCATCCTGCAGACAGACGTCAACTCATTATCCGCAACAGACTCTGGTTATTATGGAGCGTGGATTAGTTACGGACACGCGCAACTCCGAAATGCCTCGAAATGCCTCGAAATGAACTTATTTTTTGTTGGTGGAGCATTTTCTCAAAATCAAACTGTTATTTTTTTTTAATCCCACATTAGAAAAGTACGTAATATTTCTAAGATTAGAGTCTCATTTCTCTAAGCTATTTCTTCACTGCAGACACAAAATCTTACCAAGTATGTTTTTTCTAGTTTCTAGTGCAAATATCTTGGTTATAATAAGCAGTAAACCAATTAATCGCATGAAATCAATTAATCACAATAATTTTGATTTGGAAAACAGTTGTTAAAGAGATGTTCTCCTTTATTATTGTTGAAAAGCCACCACTTTGAGAAACACTGCAAACATTTGACACCCAGTACAAAGTAGTTAGTTTGCATTACCTGCCACTTTTGCCTGTTTTCCCTGTCTGAGCTCAATAATTATTATTTCAAATGCAATTTTGATTAAATGTTTTTCAGAAATTAGCATTTTTTCATCTTTGAGTGGATATATGTGTAGTAATGATTACATTTTTGTTGATAATGTGGCAATACTATTGTTTATTTCAACAATTTCTAGGACAATTTATCATCAAGCAAAATTTGTTATTGTGACAAGCCTAATCTTGACAAAACTAACTTGCAAGTAACTTTTAAGCACGATATAAGCAAATATTTCCTGATTATTGATGGAAAAAGCTCTAATTACTCAAATTAAAGGTGGGATTTTTCTAGATTTTTTAGTGTGAGATTGAGAGGCTGGTATAACAGATTTATTTGTTTTAAGGGTTTTTACTCATCTTTACCAGGCGGGTCAATTAAAGGAAACGGTGTGTTGCTAAGCGACATTAAAAATAAATGCCACAAAGCTGTAATATAAAACTTGTTTGCCCTACACAACTATTTTCCAACTTAAAATATCTGTAAACTAGTTGAAGCATGCTAGATAAACATGAAATAAAGCTCTGTCTCCAACTCAGCTGAAATGGATTTGATTGAAATTGAATTTATTCAACTGATATCATAAAAGGTTATCAAACATGACTTCTGCTCCAATTTCCTTTTCGAAAAATGAAGGTATCTGTAAAATAATGACTTACAAACAAATGTACGAATAAAAATCAGTTTTCTTTCATGCAGCTTTGATTTTATGTAACGTGCAAATGCTGCTGCTTTCCTCTGGAGGAAACATTATTTGTATGCATTATTCATTTCCCTTCTTGAGTTTTTCTCTCTTAATGTCAAACTCTGACCTTTGTGAATCCAGAGGTAATAAAGGTGTACAGTGAACATCAGAAACAACAATGTAGAGCATCAAAAGCCTGATTAGTTGGTTTGCAGCTCAGAAAAAGTGAATCTCATTTGTTTCACCTGATATTTCTGCGGTCCGACGGCTGCCATCCATATTCCCATGCTTACATCTTCTCCCTGTAACAAAACAACCCAGACGGATCGCTCATTTTTATAGTAATGATTATCTGTCATGGCTGCTTAAGCATGACGGCTTATAAGGGCGATTGTGGATAAAAAGAAAGGAAGAGTGAATTTCAGCCAAAATTTTAGATTAATCTCAGAAATTTTCTTTTAAAAAACCCCCAAAAAACACATTTCAACCCTGAGTTGTAGACATCAAAAAATGTTTTTCTGAGTTTCAAAAGTCTGAAATTTTTTACTTTTGAAAATCACAAGTTTTGAAGAAAATTAATCTCAAAATTTGGGTTTTTTGGCAAAAAAAAAATAAAAATTTTTGCAAAACTTCTAAGTTTCAAAAGTAGAAAATGTTTTGCCTTTTCATAAATTTCCCTGCTTTTTTCTAGGTTGCCAAATTTTTTCAGCTTTTGGAAAATTTCTTAGTTTCAAAAGTAAAAATATATTGGCCTTTAAAACTCAGGAATTTCCCTTTTTTCTGTAAAATTTCTGAGATTAATCTAAAAATTTCTTAGTTTTCTAGCTAATTTTTTGACTTTTCAAACTCATAAATTTCCATGGTTTTTTTTGGCAGAAATTTACTCTTTTTTTCTATCTCCATCTAAAGTTATAGCTAAGTGATCCCTACCTGATAGGCCTTCAGCTTCTCTGCATTGCTGGCGAGCCACTGGACCAGGTCACGAGAAACCACGTATCCAGAGCCGCAGGCAAACGCCGGGTAAGCCGGGCTGGCGTACTCCAGTTCCTGCCACTTCCCTATCCGATCCACGGCCCAGCTTTGCCTGAAACTGGGTCGGGAGGTAATATACAGTCAAAGGCAGAACCGAGGAAAGAAAAAAAAGAAAAGACATCATCATCATCAGGATCCAACACCGAGCTGTCCTTACTTCCCCCACCAGAAGTTTCTGCGCTTCAGACCCTTGTGGTCAATTTTCATTAACACCGAGTCCACGTCGATGTAACAATCATCATCCGTCTTCAGCAGCAGATTAAAGTCAGCGTTTCCCACGGACCTGTCAGAAAAGGGAATTTGAAACTTTAATTAAAAAAAAAAGCACCCGATTGTTTGCAATATATCAGAGCAGATTTATTCTCAAATACCACAGAGAGAGAGAGAAGAGGACAAGAAGTCTGCAGATAACCTTAGAGGAGCACACACTCCTGGTAAAATGCCAGAGAAAATTAGACCATGACACAAAATTTCCAATATAGTTTTGTGCAATAAATCCCACACAACTCGACCAAAAAAATTAAATAAAAAATAGGTAGGGAGATATTTTATTACTCTCCTGAGGAAAATCATTGCCATGACAGCAGCAGTGAAGCCATTTAAAACAAAACCGACAGAAAACATGTAACATGGTGCATTAGTAACATAAGGACATCTCCATCAATTATCTATACATGGTACAGTATATAACGATGTATAGAGTCGAATAAATGAGTGAATGGAAGATCCAGATATGATTGATGGTAAGATGGTTTAATGGCTGCTAGCAGGGATCAGAAATTAAGAGAAATAATTTTTTAAATGTTGCATAACCTGCTGCAGATTTAGTACTACATGGCATCAATTAGAATCAATCTGATTAATCTGAAATAAGGCTGTAGCACTGTTACTTTGCAGAGTATCTGCAGGCTTCAGCAAGATGTCTTCACATTGTGAACTTTTCCATGCTGAGGAATCAGAAGATGCTTAAGCAACCTTTGGTTTAAGGCTGTTGCAGATTTGTTGATTTAGTTAACCTGCCAGAGATTATTTATCGTACTCCTATATTATCGCATCTCAAAAACAGAAATGTGTACACTTTCTAGACCCAATGCAGCTGTCAATTTAAAGCCTGATACCGCTCAGGGAGTACATTCTGCTATCTGATGACTCACAATGGTGAAGCTTCTCCGACTGACTGATTGCAGCCGTAATTTTAGAACAAAGAAGTTTTGAGGCGACGGCACGCTTTCATTTCAGGTTGCTGATTTCCTCTGAGGGCTGAGGCAATTTGGAGACATAGAATCGAGTCATTAGCACTTGGCATACCATTTATAGAACTGAAGCAACTTGGAAGGCACGTTCCTATAGGTGTCCACCACGTCTACGAACACCACATCGCCATGCCTGAGGCTTTCCTCCTGCAGAGTGGCGTCCTCCTGCCTCAAACCGGAGGCGTGCTTCTCCATCCTGGCAGCGCGGCCTCGCAGGAGCTCGGACAATCCGTCTTCATCTGACACCCAGGTACCAACACGGAGGTAATCAGGAGCAAAATGATAGAAAAAGATAAGAGTTTTTAGATGCTGCAAGGATGTATTCTGCTAGATTTTCAACAAAAGCGCATTCTTGAGAGATGATAGCTAATTACTGGCTGTCAATCAATGATAAAGCTGCAACTTGTTACAAAATGCATCATTAAGTCTGTTTTCAGAGACGCTGAATGATTAATTTAACTTTTTTCCACAGAAAATGGCTATGAATTCATTCTCAGACAGAAACAGATGTAAACACATACGAGTAACAATCAATAATCCAACAACAACAGGTGTCCATTTGGCATAAGTGCAGGAGCTTTCAGGTATCTCTTTACCTGCCGGAATGAGCAATGCCTTTTGGAGCTTTTAGACTGGGATTATCTTTTTTAGAACAGATGGCTCTTGAAGGCATATTGATTGAACACTTTTCATAAAAAGTGCAGCTGAATCAACGCCGTCGCAGGACTAACCATAGATGGTAAATGTGAATCCTCCAGCCAAACCGGGAAATCCAAGAGCACTTCTGTGAGGCAAGACACCTTCCGCAATCTGCATTTCCAAAGAGCAAAACAACGGTTTTACACTCTGAAATATGTGAACATTACTCCCGGTACGGCTTTCTTTGAGACGTAAATACTTACAGAGGAGATCTTGAGGACGCCGCCGCCATCATTGAGCTCTACGGACGAGGAGTTGACAGTGGTGAGCAGAGCAGAGTCTTGACTCTCCCAAACCAGCGTCCCCTCAAAACCCTAAACAAAAACAAATTCCTTCAGGTGCATGATGATGTTCAGATTTTACACTGATTTAAATAAATCAAATGATTGAACTTTTACACATTTTGTCATGTGGTTTATGTATCTGCTCTGAATCCCCAGAACCAAACATGCAGAAGCAGCATTCAGCTTCCACAAATCTGGAACAAACCTCCAGAAAACTGCAAAACAGCCGAAACAATGAATTCCTTTAAATCGAGACTAAAACCCACATGTTTTTAGTTGCCTTTGAAAAGATATCCTGGGTTAAAAAAAAATATTTTTAGAAGTTGTCTGTTTTGTCAACTGAATTAGGTCAGGTTTTTATTCTAATTTGATCTCAGTGTGAATCAGTTACTTGAGTAATTTTTAAGTCCAAGAAAAAACAGCTAAAAGAAATTCATCAACATGCAGACATGGGCTTGGCCAGAATAGGAAAGCTGGCTGTTTAGACAGACATTAAAAAAATATATATTTATTTATATTTTTAGTTTGTTCATTTTATTTTCCATTTACTTTTTTTTTTTTCTTTTCTCTTACATTATTCTATTTTGAACTTTGAATTTTGTAGTCTTTCTCTGGAAAACAAATTTGTAAAAGTTGCTTTTTTTAATCAAGATGCACAAGTCTACTTTTCTTTTCTTCTTAAGTATTGAAATTGGCATTATGTTATTGTGGATATATGTCCTGTAAAATTTGTTTCCTTGAGAATCAATAAAAATGAAAGACTTGGATTTTGTCTGCTGTGTGGACGTTTCTGTCGTCTCTAGAAATGCAAAGCTGGTGGAGAAATACCCCAAAATGACATGCAGCTATAATTGCAGCAAGAAATAGTCCTGCAAAGTATTTACTCTACAGAATGAAGAACCTTTCACATTTTTATTTGCACTACTTTGTGTTGGTCTAGTAGTGCATAAAATATCACAAATTTGCGCTTTTTAAAGGTCAAAACCTTTGTTATCTAGTATGATTCAGATGTTTTCCAAACAAAACTGCATTAAAGGTTAATGTAAAACCGAGATACTGCATTCTTGAGGTTTCACTGCCATGTGAAAAAAAGTGATATTCTGAATGAGGAATGAGTAAAGCAAGATGTTTAAAATGTTACAGCATGCAGAGCAGCACTACTTCAGACTTTAAATAAAAACAGGAGCGGACTTAAAGTTTTATCGCAATATTTAGTGATAATATTGTGATAATGAAAAGTGACAGTAAGAATATTTATTGCTTTTTTAGGTAACTATATGGCTACTCTTGAAACACACATAAAGCATAATTTCAATCACTAAAACGCTCACAGTAACTGCATTAAAAATTTTTTTCATTTATTGGTATGTATTAATACACATATTGAAAAAACCAGCGGAAAAAATAGCATATAATCCAATTTTTAGACATTAATTGGAGTTTATCGTGACAACAATAAATCAAAATCTTATGATTAGAAATTTATGACAATAAACCCGTGATTAAAAGGTCATTTTTGTTCATATTAAATATACAGATATTAGGATTTAAAATAAAATTTCGATAAAAAAAGAAGGAATGAGCTATTTGTAAAGAAGAAAAAAAATCCATGTTTTTGACTCAAGCCTGAGGGTTTTCTTCCCCGGTTTGGTTGAAGTGCGGCACCCTGAGTGGAGAAACTGACCTTGGGCAAGATGAACTGCTCCACTGGTTTGTACCACACCCAGTTCACCACGGTCCCCGTGCTGATGGAGCTGAAGCGGGCTGTAACCACAGCCTCCTGCAGAGAGAAAAGAAAAACTAGAGTTATTAAAGAATCAAGAGCAATCCACAACAAAACACAAAAGCATCAGTTTTTAAAAGTGAGGTCAGCCGAGTCCTCCAGCTGCCCCCAAGCTCAGTTTCTACCGAGCTTCACAGATAAAAGCGCTCCATCACCTCCTGGTCCAGCTGCAGAAGCTTCACCGTCACGTTGCCGTGCAGCTCAGGCTGCATCCCACTGGAAAACACCCCGAGCCGGGTGATCACCACCGGGTGCAGGACTTTAAAGTCCAGAGCGATGGCCGACACGTCGGAGGAGACGAGCAGCGAGGGGTCGGCCACCGTCACAATCTCCATCTCTGCATCCTGACCCAACACTGCATCACAGTTGGTCGGGAAAACACATTTAATATTTATTACTAAGATGCACACAGTATTTTTTCCTGTGATAAACACTCAGCGCCTTTAAAGGAAAAAAAAAAACTCTTTAAAGCAACACTAGCAGCTCTCTCAGGAGCTGGTTTTCTGGATTGCTCGCTTCAAAGTGAGCTCCTGCTCACCAGCATGGCTTCTTAATTACAAAAGAGAAGTTTATTATTCGGGAGATCAATGGAAAGATCAAGGCTGTTAAAGAGAAGCAGGGTTTTCACTTTAGATGCAATCTGCACCAGTTTCACTGCTCCATCCAAAATAAAGGCAATTAGAGGTGAGGAATCACAGGGAGCGAGCAGCGGTTTATCAAACCAAATGTTTTTCTCCCTGACAGAGTGGAATTGAACTGCAGCATCTGAAGATGTAGGTGATGTTTCTGTGCTGATTAAATACAAAAGCTTAGCCTGTGCAAGCTTTTCGAAACAAATGGAGCTCCTGCTTGCAAAGCCCTGTTTGTGATTTGTAGATTCGCTATAACGTTAGTAATAAAGCTTAATTATCATTTGCAGTAATTTTATTTAAATTAGATTTGGCAACTAGATACTTCTGGATCTGTTTTTGTTTCGAAGCAATTCAGCTGGAGCATTATTTGTCTCCTATAGTGTTATTAGCATTAGCCCACTGCGTATTTAGTAACATTTGCTTTGATGGTTTGTTTAGAAAAATGAGTGTAAGTTACTTTGTTCAGATATTTGAAGGCTTTCCAAACTATTACTGCAGTTTGAAAGAAGCAAATGTGTAGAACCATAAAGATCTGCTTTTTCCTCTTACTACTCTATAATGATAATTAACTATACAAACTTCAGTTCTGTACTATAAGTTGAACTGAATTCTTGCAAATCTCTCAGGTGTGTTGGGATGATGTTTGTTGAGAATTTGTGCAGTAAAAATCAGCAAAATTAATGTTTTTTTATGTGACATGCTGATTCATGTCATCTGAGCCAACAGAGCCGCAGTAGCAAAAGCAACAAAAGCTAAGTTCGCTCAACATCCACCTGGTGTGACAGAGGAGAGAGCGTCTGCACAGTCATCCTGAATTAAACGGTGGTGACAGAGGGGAAATGCATGACGTGTGTGTTACACGATAGGCAGACTTTCACATAATAATCCTGCTTTTCTATCTCACAGAACTTCAAAGACCAAACCTGCTTTATTTATAGTGCACTTTGAATTAAAACGTGGTTTACAAAGGGATGTACATCTGTGTAGTATGTATGTCCAGTATATGTACACATATAAATACAGCTCTGGAAAAAATTAAGACCCCACTGCACTGAAAACCTCCTGGTTATTCCACCAAATATTGATTTCTGAGTTAAAATATTAGTACTGTTGTTTCTAAATGAATATGAACTTGTTTCCTTTGCATTCTTTGCAGTCTGAAAGCACTGCGTTTTTTTCCAGAATTTTGACCATTTCTCATTTTCTGCAAATAAATACTAAATCTTTGCTTGGAATTTCATAGACATTTTGTCAGTAGTTCATAGAATAAAAGAACAATGTACATTTTACTCAAACATATACCTATAAAAAGTAAAATCAGAGGAACTGATCATTTTAAGTGGTCTCATAAACATTAATCTTGTAAATAAAACTTAACACTGGAACTGGAAGATATTTTAAGTATCTAAAACAAAACACAACTAAAAACAGAAAACAGAAAAGAACTATAAACCACACACATCCAAAACCATAAAAAATGGATTATAAACAAAATAGTTAATTTTAAATAATGCCTCCCCCCCCCCTTTAACATTTCCATACTTTATTTGTTCTTGTTAGTCTTGTTTTTTTTCTAACACTGCGAAGCTTTATATCTGTTGCTGCTGTTAAACTTGAATTTCCCCTTTGCGCAGCAATAAATGCTATTTCTATTCTATTCTTTTTTCCATTCTTTTCCAAACCTGGAAAAAATCCTAAACATCATGTTTTTCCAAACTGCACAGAATAGCATTCGTTCTGAAAATAATTAGCATTATTAAGCATTTCTCATTGATACATTGAGGTATGAAACAGGTTTATTTTCAAAGAAACCTTCATCAGAAACCATGAAAACTGCTTTACCTCACTATAAAAATATTTTCTAACAAAAATAAGCATTTATAATACAGCATTTTGTTCTTTTGCTATGTAACTTGAAAGCCTGGTAGGTCATAGTAATTATTTACCCGAGCTGAATATCAGGAGAAGCTGCGTGCAAAGTACAAGCTCATTTCAAAAAAACTAGAGCAAAGTTTTAAGGGGCTAATTAACATTCACCTCATTGTTGTCTCTGAGACAAATGCAGCACAAACAAACACATTTCAGCAACAAATTAACTTGTGCTTTGACCTGAATCCAGTGTCCAGCAGCTAACTGTCTTTAAAAGCAGCCGCTGTCTCTCTTTTCTCTTCCAATTACACTGAGCACCTCACACTGAAGCAGCCTGCGATTCGGAGGCAAATCACGTCAACGCGTGTGGCCATTAACACGGCGGCGGTGAGCGAGGGAAAATAAAACGCTGCTCTGACCTTAAAGGCTGTCGTCTGAAAAAAAAGTCCATTCTGATGAGCAGTAATTATGTTTTCGTACCGAGCAGAAAACGCGGCGCTGGACCGACTCTGTGAAGGTGAGAGACGGTAACTATCACTGCAGACGTCCAATCTGACAATTGATTCTGTCCAATTACAGCATATGTGGTGCATCTAAGCACGGCTGGAGGGATAACCTTGATAAAAAAAAATAAAATAAAACACCACTGATTTACTGGATCAGAGTACCATAAAATTTTTAAGCATATTTATTTTTTAGTGCATCTGATATTTCACTTAAATGAACTGCTTTTTTTCCAGGTTTATTAAAAACGTCCTTGCAGATAACCTCTAATTTGATGCAGGTGGCATCCACATCTCCAAAATGTGACAAATATATCTATTTGGTATGCATTAGTTGTTCAGTTAAAAAAGTTTCTAATATATGAATTTACTAATTTAGAGGCTTTGAAATGATCCTGAACTATTAGAAAAAGTACTTTATATAGTGTTTGTTAATATGGTAAACCTTGAGAGTGGACTTGTGTTTTTTATTCAGTTAATGAGAGAATATCTGGATCTTTAAATGTGTAAAAAGTCAGAGCTATTTGATGGTATTATGTCCGAAATAATGCTTTGTTGACGTTTTTGAATCTAAAGAATGCAATTCCAACAATTTGAACTCACTCTAAAACTTTGCTTTAATCTGTGGCAGTGGAGTTTAATATAGTATATTTGCTTGTTTTGTTTGCTTAATTAAATCAGTAGAGATTAGATATTATTAGTAATCAAAGTTTAGTGTGATTAATAATAAATGGTGCTGTGTCAGAAGTCAGTTCTCGATTATTTTTAATTTTTAGTTAAAGTGTTTATTTTAGATTTACCTCTGAATAAATACAACAAAAATAATTAAAAATGCTCTTACTTATTTTTATATGATAAATGCAGCTCAATAAAAGCTAAAGAGTTTATTGTCCAGATAAACTTTGAGGTGATAAATTGTGAGATTATTCAGCTTATGAACCTTGAAGTAATTTACTGTAGCTAAATAACTAAATGTCAAACAGAAAATTTAAATTATTCTCACAATCTACGGTATTGATTATAGTAGTTAAAATGCTTTTATCTATAATATTTATTGGCTGTTCCAGCTTTTGGAAGGTGATTTGTCTATTTTGTAAGTGAAGTGCAGTAGTCTTTTGTGGGCCAGCTGAGCAGTAGTGCACAGTAGTAGGTGGAGGAGGGGCGATGTCTTATTAATCAAAGCCTAGCTTAATTTTATAAGCTCCACTTCTCATATTAGTGAGACGTTTCTTGTTTCATCTGCAGCAGACTTAGTCAGTCATTTCTGCAAAAGCCTTGGATGGAGAAAAGAAAGTTGTCCTTGAGCTGTGGGTGAGCATGAATAACGCTTTTTCACCTCTTTTTTTTCTGAATACTCATTCTTTTCATTCTCCCAACTCCTCTGCTGCTGTTTTGCCTCCGCTGCTTCTGACAGCAGAGGGGCGTAACCCGGCATTGCAGTCTGCAGATCTCGACCTTTTACTCTCACCTGGCTCGCTGAAGTTCAGGAGGGAGCAAGAGTACGGATCCTCCCTGTCCTCGTCCGGGATGGGACACCCATGTCGACCCACGATGAACTTCACCACCACTCTGGAAGAACGAGCAGAAACACTGCAGCACGATTCATTTTTTTAATTATTATTATTATTTACTTATTTTGTTGTTGTTTCATGCAACATCATCCAGCTACAAACATCTCAAAAGCCTGTCCATCTCTCTCTCTCCACCCTCCGTTACCATGGTTACCGGGGGTTGCTTAAAGGCCATCCACACCTTATCGGTGCCCAGATCGCCGAACGAGAAGAATGAAAAGAGAGAACAACATTGGCCACTGGTCAGGCGGAGATAAAAGGATGGATTCCACAGTCAGGCATCTGTTGCCGGCTGGAGGCTTTATTTCCACTATACGAGTTCAGAGTGAAAGTATAAAAAAAAAAACAGAGAGAGAGAGGGCGATGAAGTTGGAGCGTCGGCTCACAAACCTGTGCTGGAAGTGCGGGTGATCTGTAATGTAGCCCAGCCACGTGTCTCTTATCGCTTGCCGGAGGTCATGATGGTGCCTTGCGGACAGAACTCCCACCAAAACGTCAAAGAAAGGCAAGCGCTCATCTGCATTGAAAATGTACAGATATTTACAGGTTGTGTTTGAAGTTTAAGCAAAGTGATTAATACCATTCGTTCATTCATTTCTATTAATCATAATGCATCGTCCATTGCCCAAACATCAACTAAATACATGCATCAGCCTGAGGATATTTTGGAAAATCCTTCATTTTCTATCTTTGATAGAAGTGACTGACTCTACTAAAGATCCTGCAGAGCGTATTCTCTCTTTTGTAAGCTATACTCCTTAGAAAATAAATAACCCAACATATCAGAATCCTCAGCTCAGATCTCAGAAAACGCCATGAAATCTGTATTTTAGTTTCCAGTTATCACAAAATTCAGCTGAACAGTCATTTCTTTTTTGTTGCAAGCTGATCTGGCTACTGAGCTGGGTAGAAAAATGTAGTAACATTAAATACAAATGACATGATGGCTAACTAAACACAAATAATTAAAACAAAAAAAATAAAACAAAACAAAGTGATCTGGCAACCTAGCTTGATTAAAATAAATGTAACAGGAACTGGATTGTAAAAATAACCAAGAGTGATGCATAGAAATAAAAAAATAAAAATAAAACAAGTATCAAGCAGGGTAATAAATGGCAGTAACTTCATATGAAAGCTTAGTTTTATCATTGCGAATTTTATCTTTTTTGCAAAATACAGATACATATTTAAGACACGCTTTGCTAAAATCATTTAAATTTGATAAATTTTTAATGTGCCATATTCTCAAACTTAAACTTAGCGTCCATTAATAACTTAGGGTTTTATATATGACAGTCACCAAATTTACTAATGCATATCAAAGCACATTTTCATGTCTAAATTCTTTGGAAAAAGAATAAAAATAATGAAAAATAAAAATAAAAGACCTTTCGTACAACAGTAAAGGCAACTGTATAAACAAATATTAGGATTAGAACACAATACAGGCAAAACAAAGCAAAAATGATTATAGACAAAATATAAATATTTATATAAGCAGGCAGAGATTTATGTTTTTGTTCTGATAATTAGTTTGTTCAGTTATATTAAATAATTCATCCATCATCCATCAAGAGCAGCTTCATTTATACTCAAGTGTCAAAGAAGGTTCCTCATGATTCTATAAATGGTAATCCGTATAAAGACAGCATAAAGAACCAGATTACACACAATCCAGGGTCTAAAGTGAGTCTTTTTCTACAGTCTGGGGATAAAAGGCTGAGATGCTGCGCTCCTTGACTATCCCAGCAACGCCCAGCACTACTGAACTGGAATATTCACATTATTTATCCGCAAAACGCACAGAATAACACACAGATTAGCCATTAACTACCTGTTCACACACAAACTGAATAACACACTGGGCGGTAAGAGGCAAAGTTAGCCAGCTGCTACCACGTCAAAAAGTTCCGAGGCTTCGCAGAGGTAAAGCCCGGATAGAGAGGCTAAAAATTAAAAGTACCCGAGCGTGTGCTGTTCTCCAGCGGGGTGAAGAAGAAGGAGAAGGAGGGTCGTTGTGCCAACCACAAGTGCACCAGAACGGCGACAGCACAGGGCAGCAGGAAGAGCGCTAGCCTCCGCATGGACGGAGCCCTTCATTCAGCCGCAGCAGGCTTGAGCTGGAGCGGAGTGGAGCCTCTTCCTGAGCCGCACGGCGCTGCGTGGTGTGAGCCACTCCGTGTGTGCGCTTCATTTCAGCTTCGCAGAACTCCGCCGGGCTCCCAGCACTACCTCTAGTCCTGCCTCCGCTGCTCAGGGAGCCGGACCAATGGGAGGCGGCGAATTCTGCCGTGGTGCATTCTGGGAAGTGAAGTTGGAGCGTATGACTAGGGAGATAGTCAAAGAAATGAAATAAAATAAAAATAAAAATAAAAATAAAAATAAAAATAAAAATAAAAATAAAAATAAAAATAAAAATAAAAATAAAAATAAAGATAAAAATAAAAATTAAATAAAATTAAATAAAATTAATTAAGTAATAAATCTCCAACTTACGTCAGAATACGAAGGACATTGTAAATAAAAAAAAAAGTAAATTTCCGCCAAAAATCCACAGAAATTCTTAGATTAATCTCAGAAATTTTCCCCCAAAAAGTTCGCCATTTGAAAAGTCAAAACTTGGCTAGAAAAAAGAGATTAATCTCAGATATTTTCAAGAAAAAAAATAATTTTTCAAATTAATCTTTTTTAAAAAATAATTTCTGAGATAAATCTCATAATCTGGAAGGCTAGCCATCTAAAGTAAAATACAATTTTAGAATTGTACCATATAAAAGGTGAACATAACAAACAACCTTGAGCATCTTCTTTATCAGATTGGGACTCAAAAGAGTGTCTTCAGTCAGAGGCTTCTTCAGGATAATATTACTTTCAACAGCCTTAAATTTCCCTCTGGGATTAATCAGAACTTAATAATTCAGTTTAAAAAAAACTGTTATTACAATTGTTGTTGTTACTATCTTTTTTTTTAATAAAGAACAGTAAATAGGTAGTCTGATATCTCATAAATTAAAAGCACTGTAGTCAGCCTTCTTATGTTTATAGCATAACAAACACTTATTTCCTTCAGTTTCCTTAATTCAGCTTCCCTTCTTTCCCCTTCAGTTTGCTCTGCGAGTATCTAATGAAAACAGAAAAACACCGTGAACAGAATACAAAATTAGAATATGAATCATTTTAATCTTGGAAAAAACCCACATTGACATGTTTTAGATTTAGGTTTGCTTAGAGGAGAACTTTATCAAACCCTTTTGTTCATGCAAGCCATAAATCATTTAAGCAGAATCCTCTGTGCATGGAGATGGATGCATGAAGATGATTTCCTCTGACTCTGAAAACATTAGTGTTTTTCATACAGAGGAGGGGTGGCTGCAGCCTTAAGAAAGGCTTTGCTGCTGCAGATTTTATTTGTATTGATTTCTATAACATTCAGTGTTGCATAAATGGCAGATTTAAAAAAACTTAACACCTTTTCTATTGATGAATAACAATGTAATAGGGTAAAATCAATGAGAAACTGCTTCAAAATAATATACGGTGGTTGCTAGTAAAATGAAATGAATTTAAGATTATTCTATGTACTCCCTTAGTTTGCACACACAATTATTTTTCCAGAAAAGATTGTTTTTCTCAGAGTAACTCTTTGCTTTCTTAGCAATTTAAACATTTATTGACATCCCTGGTAAAGATGTGTTGTTATTTTCTCCCTTGCTGTTGATAAATTGAGGACATAGAAAAAAGTTTGAGCTTAATATTGCGTCAGACATAAAGTCAATCTGACCCTTACTGTTCTCTCAAAATGCACATGAAGTTCCTCCACTTTGAAAAGTGAGACGGTGCCAAATGTTTTGCAATCCCTCTACGTCATCTGTACATCAAAGAAAATGTAATAATTAAATTTTTCTTAGTTAATCTTTGAGAGTATGATAGATAACATTATGGTAGTTTAGAAAGTGTTCTTAAAGCTTGATGTTTGTAGGGAGTTTGCGTGTCACAGCACGCAATATTAGATTTTTGTTTGTTTTTTCCACTATGTTTCCAAGGTGCAAGAGGTGAAAACATATATGTGTTATTTCATTCTCTTTTAGTGCATACATCCAGCAGCAGGCAGCATCAGAGAGAAAATCAATAAGGGTGTCCTCTGTGTACCTGCTGTGTATCTGCTGCAGCACCTCAAACTGCTGGAGGCTTTTAGTGATGACCTACAAGGTGACCAACATGGGCAGTTGCCCAGGGCAGCATTAACCAGTGGGGGTGAGGGCTGCATGAATAAAACAAAACAAAACAAAACAAAATAGAAAGTATTGCAAATATGTTTTAGGAGAAACATGTACTTCATCCTCAAAATTTTACATTTATTTTATGTTTTACTTAACCCTTTTAGACTTAATTTTCAAATCTCTACCTGTATATCTTTTGTTTATTTTAATTGTACGAAGTTCTTTAAATGTCCTGTGAGTAAATATATTTGCCCATTTATCCATAACAACTGGAACTTTCAATATCTAGCAAGTTATTTTTGCAATCTGAGTGCCCCTCATATTAATTTTACCCCCTGCTACAGCGGGGGTGAAATTACTGTAATATCCCAATATTGGCTGGAAAGAGCAATGTCTCCTCTTTCAGAAACCGCTGGAATCTTTCAAATAGCGCAAAGTGTGGCCGAATTACGATACTGCGAATTTGCCTGTGTCATCACCAGTCTTTTTGGTCTAGAGGGGTTAAAAGGGCAGTATTATATTTTTTCTAGGTACATAATGTCATTATATTGCACAATCAAATAACTATGTTACCTTCAGTTGTAAAAATTCTATATATTTTAAATATGACTTAAAACAATGTTCACTTTGAAATTTAGAGCTTTGAAATTGGGCCTCTGTCTCTTTAAAGCGCCCACTCTTTCTGAAACGCCGCCTTCAGGAAATCATCATAATATTGCTCCACTATTAACTCTTTAACAAGGTTTTTCCCAGAATTGCACAGAGATGTGGCTCATACAATGAGTTCCACCAGGTGTTTGCTAATTGCTGCTGGCTAGTCTGAAGGAGCTGAGTGGTGGAGACATGAGGGATGCATGCTCTGTGAAGTGGAAGCTTGGAAACTGCAGCTCTGAAGATGAGCTGCACCTTGAAGGCGGGGCTTGGTCCACCCAGGCGTTTTGCAAAGTTGGAGATTTGCCATAGAGATTAAAGGATTTCTCAAACATGCTTAAAACAATCAAAGCAACACTCCAGGTGTGGTTTTGATGAGCCAATGACACTATTAGACGATGCAAAGCTCACAAAAGTCAATTTTACATAATACTTCCCCTTTAATCTCATGATCAATGCATCTCATAAGTTATCTGGTAGTTTTAAAATATCATACTTGAATATCATGTTCTCCTGTTTTTCCCATTTTGAAAAGTGGTTGTAAGAAAAATGCGCCTGTGTCATGTTCAGATTAAACAGATGCGACTGATCAGATTAAAAAATATACATTCAAAAATCTTTCTGGACATTTTTATAGCAATTGTTAAGGATGTTACTTAGATTGGAAACAGATTTTATTTAAAATAAAAGAAAAAGAAAGAAAAGAAGAGAAAACCATTACTTGTTAAACGTTGATCTGAATATGCAAATTAATAATGGAAGCTTTCTGAGCTTTCAGTGTGGGATTATTTTACTTCAATAACAAAGGCTTTTTAGTTAGTTTTTATCCTTGCAGCTTCAGTACAGTGATTTATTTCCTTTTTTCCAGTTAAGATAAAGGCATGTTTCACCCCCACTTTACTGTGGCATCCAACTTTTGTCCCCTATGTCTTTTACTTTCACTTCACATTTTATTCATAAACTGCACCATATGCATGCACTAACGTCTCATCACTGTTTCAGCTTGTGTGAGTATCTGTGTGTGTTTTCTCCCTTTTCCCCTCGACTCTGCAGCGCTCCGAGCATCCAGGATTCGCTGTTTTCTCTATAAATTTCTCTTTATTCATTCCAGTCCCAGCTGAGACTCATGTTCCCCATAATACCAAGTCTATTTCTTGAATTTCACATTTATTTTTGGCACACAGGATATATATTTCTCCCTGTTTCAGAAAACCAGCAGTCTGGGGACACAGTTGACTGCAAGGAAAAACTCAGACAACATTGCACTTTGAGGTGAATTAGTCATCTGAATTTAATATTTAGGAGTATTTTTACTTCGGTTTGGATTATCCATCAACAAACATTACTATTGGTTTGGAAAAACAGCACCCAAATTCCCTTTCATCACGACTGTGTGGGTGTGGATTGATCAGATATTACTAGCGGTGAGCAGCTGCACACAGAACACTGTATTCATTCAGGACCTCATCATTCATTGTCAGGCGCTGACAGAGAAAATGTATTTCTGCTGCCTTTGATTTAAAAGAAATATATGGATGACACTCTGCAGCACAGCCAGTCCCAAGGCTTCACAATCCTCCTTTATAGCTGCTCATGTTTTTATCCACTGCTTGATCCGTTCAGATTAGAGGAGAGAAATCGATGAGAGATGCCAGGATTTGCATCATCATGCAAAAACCCTCACATGCAATTATCTGTTTTCATCAAACGTAATCTGCTGCAGCATCCAGGTTCTTTTTTTCATGTTTTTCTGTGATGCACAGGTGCATCTCAATGAGGTGCTTCTCAATTGCTCAAATAATAAACTAAATTATTTGAGCAATTCAGTTTAAAGGCACAAAACTGATGTTTTATATGCAACAATGTAGTAGAGCCACTGTAAGAACATAGACAAATTAAAAAGAGGAGTAAATTTCTAGCAAAGAACTCTATTTACCTAAAAACATTAATAGAAAAAAAATAAAGACATTTTTGAGTTTGGAAAGTTAAATATTTCCTTAAAAAATGCTGAAGTTTTGAGATAAATATCAGAGATGTTCTAGGAAACTTGACTTTGTGTGAAAGCTGTTCATTGAGTCCATTTTATTTTATTGTTTTATTTTATCTTTTAACAAACCTTTACTGTTTTTAAGTTGGACAAACGTACACGAATTACGTTTTGCTTTGTTTTGTTCTGTTCTTCTACATTGAGACAGTGTTCCACAGGGCGACGTCTGTATAAAAATCCTTAGTGATGGGAAAGCACCATTAACTCTCATGCTTTCCCACATTTTTTTCTACCACCTAACTTTTCCCTAAAATGTTATCATGCAGCGATCAATGAACAGTCAGCTGTGTTGGCAATGACCTAACACTCCTTGTGGAGGAGATCAGCTTATTAGAAATTTGAGTAATAACAGGAACCAGCAACTAGAATAATAAATATGAGCTGGTAAATGACAAAACAAAAAGCGAAAAATAAACAAAACAAAATAAAAAAAAAATCAACAACAAATATTTCCAGGTTGATAAAAAATAAAAGAAATTAATGAACAGAAAAGAACATAATCATAAAAATTAACAAAATTGGAAGATTAGCACTATGTGCAATGAATTTATGACAATATTTAGACTTTGTAAAGTGAATGTCTAAAAAGAATTCACTTTTTGAGGAGGATGGAAAGAGGTATAATATTTAAAAAAATTAGTAGAAGGAGCTTATTCTATTCAAAGCTGAGGCTGTGAATGAATGGCCACAAATAGAACAGCTACAAAATAAACATACAATAATAGAAAAGGGTATTATTGTATCTATACAGCATGCAAATAAAGGCTCTGCATGCATTGTCTTCTCTGTGCTCATTTTGCATGGAAACTAACTGAGGTCAAAATGAATCATATATATTTTTTAAAAGTGTCACAACAGATGTAGAGAGCATCCAGATGGCCTGTGGCTCTGCTCAGCCACAGGAGGTCTCCACTGCACAACAGCAGCAGCATGTTTCCTCTGTGAGACTCAACCATTTGCCCTTTAATGCTCCCAGTGTGATCAGACACTGGCTGGAAACCTCAAAGAGGCGAGACATGAAGCGGAGAGACACAAATGGGTTACCGTTTTCCTTTAATTCATTTGATTCTTCAAAGGGTTTACAAAGCCTTCTATTTAAATGCTTTTCCTCCATATTACCATTCATACAGCTGCTCGTTTTATTGACACATCCAGGCTCCAGCGTGATCATACTGTGCAGAGTACAGCGCCAGCCGCATCTATTGGCACCACTGGTAAAGATGCTTAAATATTCTTAAAATAAATTCAGCCCATATTGCAGCATTTTTTAATCCCACTAAAAAAAATTTAAAACCAATCTTTTGACTTTAGTTCCTTAAAAGAAAATTGTTTGTATGTGCAGTGCATAATTCCCAAATAACAAATGTACTTTCCTTTTTAAAGTTCATCAGATTTTTCAAGAATGTGTCATAATGTTATAATGTGTTATAATATGACAAAATAAAGTATGAAGAAGCAAAAACACAAAATATCTTAATACACTTGAAGTAAGACAAAACTAACTTACAAGTAACCTTTCAGCAAGAAATATGAGCTTGTTTTAAGTCAATAACTTCTTAATATTGATGAAAAAGTACTAGTTCCATCGACAGATTATTTCATTCATAACATGGGAAAAATGTCTTGTTATAAGTGAATTTATCTTCCAATAGAACTAGTATTTTTTAATCAATATTAAGGAATCATTAAGTTAAAACAAGATCCCATGTCTTGCTGAAAAGTTAATGTCTTATATTAAGTGAACTAAGATATTTGCACTAGAAACTGACCCAAATTACTTTGTGTTTTTCCTGTGCAGAGCCTTTTTTACAATAGAAAAAGCAAAAAATAAGAAATAAAAGCTTCATTATATGGAGTAGTGATCCAAAACATTTGATCTTTATGGCCATTTATCCTACATCCAATAAGAGTCCTGCCGCATAATCTGAACAATCTGCATTATGTGAATAAAAACATGATAACTTCTTAGAATAAGGTTTTCTTCTGTACTGAAATTAAAGGTTGAAATTTTCCCAAATATTCAGTCTGAGATAAAGCTTCTGTTTTTAAAAATGTATTGGATTTTAATGCTTTCTACATTATCTTTTACCAGGGGTGCCAATAATTACATCTGGCGCTGAAACACCAATAAAAGTCAATGACGGTGCAACATTTCATATTATAACAGTCCTCCCTGTTGTAGACAGAAACAAATCCATGAATTTTTCATCTTTAGATGTTTTAATCTTTGTTGTATATTTGGCACCATCTTCATATGAAATTAAACCGTAAACACAACCTGTATAAGGGGTGTGATTCGTATGTTGAAGGTAAAATTCAAGTAACAGGAGGGAGGAAATTTCTCTCAATTTTGCAAAAAAAGGCCTGAACCACTAAAGGGATCATATCGTGTAAACAACCCTTATTGTTGTTCTTAAAAAATACAGAGATAGTATCAATAATTGCAATGATTTATAAACAATTGTTTCCTCATACAAGCTTATAGTAGCACTACACGTCATGTACCTGTCAGTGCTGTGCAACAAATATTCAATATTACTACTGATAATAACAATAATATTAACGATCATAACAAGTTATTGTAAAAATTAGCAAATGCTATTCAACTACCATGTAAAGGAAACGTTTCGAAAGTGTGCTTTCTCTGCCGAAACGAACAAAAGGGAAAGAAAGGGCTGCAGGGCCTGCAGGGTGAGAATCACGCTGCTCTCACAGAAATTGGCACTGTAACATACTGTACACTCTAAAAGACCGACAGTCCCTCGGAAACAGAGGAAGCTGTCAAAAAGAGGAGGAGCGGAGAAACATGCAGGCCTCTGGTCCGGCATTAATGTCAAAGGCCATGCCATTCACTCTATTGGACAGGCATAAAAAATAAATAAAAGCAACCAGTCTCAGGAAACAGGCCCAGAAAATAAACAGGGAGGAAAACTCCTCCTGCAAATTGAAAGATAATACTCTAGTTGGAAGCTACACGACCTCATAATGTCTCTTATTTGTAGGGGATAAAATAAACTGGAAATAAATCAAAGAGAACACCAAAGCAAATGAATAATTTGTGTTTGTTGTGATAACCTTGAAAAAGTCACCTGATTGTTGTCATTGCACCCTTTAATAAATAGATTCAATCTAATTACTTGCAACAGAATTGATTTGCAGCCTCCCCTCTCTTATTTCCAGTGCAAATTAAATTATTTATTACAGGAAACAGTTTCTTTGTGCTTTTGGCGAATCCTGGCGGGTGAAGTGCAGATGTCGTTTCTCTCAATTCATAACTAAAGTCATTTTTTCATCAAGTACATGATGTTTAATATGAAATTTATTCAGCTGGAGAGACACTTGTGTGGTCATTATTATGATGATGAACTTAGTTATACAATATCAACAAAAATGTAACAAATGTTGCACTTTTGCTTCCCAATTAACTCAAGTTTTTAGAATTTATGTCTACATCAGGTCTCACATCGTCACAGGAAGAGTGTTCATCAGGTCTCTCGTCTTTAAATTTTTTTGAATTTGTGAATGAATAAAACCATATGCTTTTATTTTGTCTATCCCTGCATTAAAGTTATGTACTCCTTAACTCTATACTAAACTATTTGGGGTTTACAAGTTTTTCTCCACCTCAATTTGAATAATTTAAAACCATTTTGTAAAGCCTAAAAGGTAAATATGCTCCAAGGTAAGGTATAAATTTTAAAACATTATGCCTGAGGCACTATGGAAAGAATAGATAAGAAAGTATTTTGACAGTTTTGAATAAAAATAATGGAAATGCTTTTATTTTGATAAGCAGGAAGTGGCTAGAGTGAAGGTCTGCCAGAGCTAATAAATCAAGCTAAAGTTTTCATAGGAATATTATACAAATACGATGTATTATGTGTCAGAGCTGCAGTCATATCAGATTGTTTTAACCTCTGATTATAAAGAATCCCAATCAGACTTGAGTCCCAGTCCATGAGTCCAAGTCAAATCTCGAGTTTAAATGAAATTTGAAGTTGCTTTTTGCCAGCTTGAGGCTCCAAAAAAGAAAGTTAATTTTCTGAGACTCTCCTGTTAGATTAAAAGGAGCATTAATTAATAACTTTGTAAACTTTGCTATGGATAAAGTAAAAGGGGAAAACATGATGTAGAAGTTTCAACACTGGGCAAATTTTCTGTTTTCTGAGGCAAGTTACGATCTAGCACAAGAAAATTCAAAAAGAAAAAGGAAAAAAAAACAAAAAAAAACAAACACATCTTTCATCTCATTAAGCACTGAGCAAGGCTGTTCTCTAACAACAAAGCAATAACAAACCTATTTAACAAGACATGGTAACGCTCACTGGGTTGCCAGTTCGGTGGCTGACTCCCCCAAAACCCTCAGCCACTAAGACAGAGCTGACCAGCAACAACAGAGTGTCCACCAGGCAAAACTCAACTCAACGCCTTTGATGGCCAACAGCTTCAGGTGTGGTGAAGACAGAGAAGACAGGCAACGCCAAGCCTGCACTCGTAGCGGCTGCTGCGGCAGCTCATCAGAGGATGGTGCAGAAGAACTTCTTCTCCCGGAACGGGTTCTCGGAGGCGGGGACGGGAACGATGAGGGGGTCCTCGCGTGTATGGGCGTCGCAGTACGCCATCAGGTCTGCAGCTGCTTTGGAGACCTGGGGTGTTGATGTAGAGGGAACAGATGTTCGTCAAAAATGTAAGTTTCCATATTTACAGGAATCCATATTCTATTTCACATTTTAACTGTCAAGCAGACAGTTAAAATGATCCACTTTTTTCACTTCTGATACAAAAACAGATATCTGAGGTTTAGTATCGGCCGATACAACAGGTGAGTAGAATACCCAGAGCACTACTTCATCATATTTTTATTCAAGTAAAAGTAAAAGTATCCATCCAAGAAATTATTCAAGTAAAAGTAAATAGTATTTAGTAAAAGGTCTGATCAAAATATCAGTCATTTAATTTTTTTAAATTTTATCATCAGATGGACCAAAGTATAAAGTTAAATGGAAATTTTAGTATTTTAAGGACCAAAATGACATTATTTTATATACGTAGCAAAAAATAACAAAATCAAACAGAAGAAAATTTTTCCAAATCAGTTTCTTTCAATAAAAAACTTTATCAAAATCTTTAGCAAAACCTGCAGGTATGAGTCTGTGTCTGGTGAATTTCTAGTTTTAAAAATGTTTATTTTTCATTCACTGGATAGAAAATCCAGAAATTTTATTCAACTAAGAGTAGAAATACTTCATAATAAATTTACTCAAGTAAAAGTAAAAATTACAGCGTAGTAAAAATACTCCTAAACATTTTTTTTGTTTTTTTCCCCCCAAAAAGTTACTCAAGTAAATGTAATTGAGTGAACGTAACTAGTTAGCACACAACTCTGGCCAATTGACTTAAAATGTTCCTTTTTTTAAACTGAGGCATAAATGTACTGCATTACAAATTTATTTGATTACTCTGCAGCACCCTTAAATACACAAATAGCTTCAAAAGCTTGGTCAAACATATATAAACAACACAACTTTAATTTGTTCAGGAGAAAGTTAGAAGTTAGAAATTCTAAATATAATGTCAAATAAATAAAAAAGCCATAGAGCTAGACTGATTAGATCTGCTCTTATGGATCGGGAACATCCTCAATGCTCAACGATAATTAATGGAGAAAAACTACAACTAACTGGAACTATCTTATGTGTTTATTAAACTAACTAAAAGATACTGAAATTACAGATTTAATGAATCTACTTATTAGCCTTTTGAACTGAACACACTTCACATTCCTCCTGATAACAGAAAACACCAGTCAGTTTGTTGTTCAACAATAATTGAATAAATGTTTTGAACATTTTATTTTTTTTGTTGAGTCTTTATTACCTAGTTACAATATGATACTTTGACCTTTTTGAATTCTGCACCTAAAAATTAACCAAAGTATGAAAAAACTAAAACTTGATACTATAACTACGGTAATAAAAACTAAATGGAAACAAAACAATATGTAACTGACACACTGTAAAAATGTACTAAAATTAACCAAATTAGACAAACAAGAAGTCACAACAAAATAAAACTAAACTATATTGAAAACCACAGAACTGAACTTTCAGAGTCACATAAAGATGGTTACAAAGTCAGCCTTCTATCACCCGAAGAACATTTAAAGGACTAAAGGACTATCATCTCAACACAATCTACAGAAACTCATCAATGCGCTTATCGTTAGTCGCATTTATTACTGCAACAGGCCTGATTGAAAAAAATCAATCAGACAGATCCAGAACCAACAGAAGCTCTTTTCACAGATTATCTGTCTCATAATAAACAGTCACAACATGGTGACAGTTTTATAAAAGTTACACACTCCTTTAAGTGGTTAAAGGACAAACCTGTAAAATATGCCTTTTTTTTAAATCCCATTAATCGATTAATTGTCAGAGTAATCGATTAGTAAGCTAATTGTTAGTTGCAGCCCTGATCTTTTTACAGTACAGCCAGACTGTATGTGAGCGCAGGCTTCCACTCGGGAGCGGAGTGGGAGTTATGGGAGGGGAGGCAAATGGAGAGCAGAGGAGCAGCTGCAGCGGAGGGACGGCCGGGGCCCGGGGATCCGCACAGAGAAGAGAGCCATCTGATCTCCCGCCTGCCACTTCACCTCACCCACTGCTGCTCTCAGGGGAGAATACATCACACAACGCTCATCATCCGGCCATGTGAAGCACTCTCTTCGACAACGATGCAGCACCAAGCCAAAAATATGATCAGCAACGGTTCCGACTTCAGAAATCAATAGAGCCATTGTTGATGTTTCCTTTAAATGTTAAGGAATAATTTTATGTGCATCTGTATGTCAGACATATCTTCTCACTTAGAAATGCTGATTTAAAGAGACGCATTTACTTTTAGTATATGATGGGTAATTTGTTAAGGTGTCCAAAGTGCGGCGTAGGGGCCATTTGAGGCCCCCGGATTGATTTTGTGCGGCCCCTGACTGGAATTCAGGAATGATAAAAACTTGGCCATTGAGGCTTTTACTTTTGAATAAAATCAACAGGACAAAATAAATATAAAATATTAGGTAACACAAAATAATTATCTTTCAGTAAATTACGTTTTAAATTTTCTTTAATTCCATAGTAAAGACGAACAGATCTGTCCAGTGACTTTTACTCAAAAGCTGACTTTGGTGCAGCTAAATCTGCTTTCACTAAGTTTATTAAACTTGGCTGAGTAAATAAGCAATTTCAAAGAAATAGTAATATAAATCCTGTTCCTTTTTCTGTTTTCTTCAACTAAGCTCAACATAATTAGCAAATAGGATCTCGTTTGTTTCATATCATAAACATGCGACTGTGACAAATTAAATTTCTTTTTTCTCTTTATTCTGTTTAGTTTTGACCCAAAACCTTCAAGTATCTAAATATCAAGAAGAAATTTATTTTTCAGCATTATTTTGAGAACAAGCATGCATCTAAATCTTCTAAAGAAGAGAGAAAAAGTAAAACTGATTTCAGAGCCACATTACAAAAAACCCCATAAGACATCTGTGGATGAGATGTTCTCAAATTTCATTTCAACATATAGAGTTGAAATGAAAGACACAAACCTTAGGGTTTCTGTCATGCAAAATACAACAATCTTACAGCAAAAAAATCTGTTTGTGTCCTGGTATTGTTTTCTGAAAAACTAAAATCCTGCATCTGTACACAGTCATAACTAGATGAGCTAAATAAGATCCAGAACAAAGTCTGAAGTTCCCGGTTTTCTCTGCCTGAGTTCCCTTTGCTTATCTTCCAGCTCTAAATGTTGACGGAAACATAAACAACATTTCCCTTGTTTGACGGAAATGCTGTTTGACATTTCCGTCAAACAACATTGACGGAAATGTTGTTTCCGTCAACATTTATTATGTTGACGGAAACATAATAAATGGATGTTTGTTTATGAAGAATTTCTGGGATGAGATAAAAGCTGGTTAATGAGAAGTCAGACGTGATTCATGCTTAAATCCTGCTTAATAAAAGATGGATTTTACTAGGAGTAGCAGAAGAGATGTTTACTTTAGACAAATATCTTCATCGCTTAAGCAAAGCTAGACATTTAAGAAAACAAGACGTGTTTCTGTATCTATTTAATGATTAATTATTTCTTTTTTATCTCCATCCTGATAGACCGTAAACGTTTTACCAGTTCGCCTAGCTTCGATCAGTGCACTGCACGCTCTTTTACTGGTATTTCAGGATTTTGAATTGCTCTTCAGTGATCCGGTCCAGAAGTGATATTACATTTATGCCAGAACTATAAACTTAAACAGCGCAATACTTTTTTTTATAAAACGGAAAGCAAACAGACTCATTCAACCTAACAAAAAAGTTGCATGAAAAAGTTTAACAGTTTTAGGAGCAGGAAGGAGTTTACATGAAACTCAGAAGTGTTTTTTTGAAAACTTTCTAGTCATGTTCTTAGAAACTCACAAATGTTTGGTTTCATGGGATATATGTCACAGATATGATGTTTCCAAATGTATGACACTTAAAAACCTGGATTGTTACCAGGAGTTTGTACAGTTTGAAAAGCCACTGTAGAAGAGACTCAGCCCACCAGTTAAGATCTCATCATCCCAACGATTTGAAAAGTGCTGCTGGCATCAAATTATCACTGGGTAGCCAAACAGATTTCATTGCAAAGAAGCAGATTGCAAGAGCTGTATCATCGTCACGCATGGCTAATAATCTGCACACTTCTGTTTTTTTTTTTCTGCTCTAACTACAGTACCGTCGCTAGTTTCTTCCAGATGATCTGCTTTATTTTATTTCTGTCTGCAATGCTACACCTGCGATCTGTTTGCAACTTCTCTGCAGCTAGAAAAAGCTCAGAAATCACAAATTATACTTGTGTGAGGGAAGGGTACAATTGCTTAAAGTGACAATAAAAAATTTCTGAGCTAAAGCTATAAAGCCGAAGACGCCGTCTGTCTACTTTCTGAAAAACCTCTCCTCAGTCCTTCACAAAGTGGAACTTTAACAAAGTCGTCTCCAAAAAAACAACCCAATTATTTTCCTAATGAAACTAAATGCAGTAATTATATAAACTGCAGAGCAGGAGCCCCACAGGAGGAAAAGTGGTACTGCACTGAGGGTGTCATTAGGCCCAGACTGATTGTAATTACACTTCAGCCCCAGGATGGAGGGAGAGTCCTTCTAATTAGCACTGATCACATTTCTTTGGCTGGATGAGCAATTAATGAGAAAATGGTGATTCCTGCTCCTTCCACTGATACCAACCTCCTCTCATCAGATCTCTTACTTAAGTTTAAAAGATAACCAAAACTCTTGTTGTACAAATCTGTAATTTTTATGTTTTTACGGAGGAACAAAGATGTAAAAATTGAGGATTTTGCTGAAGAAACTCAAGCATGAAGACTGTAGTGGTGATATGCTCCTGCAGGTTGAAGGTTATGTAAACATAAATTTATTAAAGTTGCAGTATAAAACCTTTGTAATAAAAAACACATGTTTTTTACATTTTTGTATTAGGAGGAGGGTCTTACTGCTGCCAATCACTCTTGTGTACCCTTGTTGCTCTTTGCTACGTTACAGCTGGCTCCTCACACCAAAAACAATGTTCATGTTAGTTACCATGACTACCGATGACGGCGGATAAATAATTTTCCTGTATCAAAAAGTAGTTAATTAATACACTTTACTCTTGTGACAATTTACTCTTGTGAAGTATTTTTCTTCTTCAATCTTTCCAACTAGAGGCAATACGATGATCCTCAAACTCATTTCCTGCTTTGAAAATCAACACTAGAGCAACACAGGGCTGTGTCTTAAGTCCACTACCATTTTCACCTTTTAGTAGCACTGAAAATAAGTTCATTTGCCTTGGAACTAACTCTGTAAAAAATGTCTACACAAAAAAAGGGACTAATAAATTCCTGGCAGGAATTTACCATAACATTGATAGTTACATTAGATAAATCTTTAGCTGCCTTCACACTGCAGCCCAAAGTGACCCAATTATGACTTTTTATTTATTATTGTTATTTTTTTTGCCTTACTGCGACCTGTATCTGATGTTTTTATGACAGTCTGAACAACACATCGGATATTGGATATCTAAGATTGCTTAGATATCCGATAAAAATATATGTTTGGATGAATCCGAACGTCCAGGTCGCATTCATTCGACCTTTCACTGATACTCTACAAAGGTAACTATTCTGCGCCCTGACACGCAGAAGAGGGGAAGAAAAACAACAACCAAGGCGGACAATAATGAGGATTAAGCTGTTACTGTCCTGGTTCCGGTCGTTCAAAATCATAAGCTATGCTTCATCGTTAGCATCCATGTTTGCTTCCGCAGCCACTGAGCAGTAAGCACTGAGCACGCTCTCTATGTGTGACATTATTGCGCCCTCTGCTGCGCATGCGGGACACTTTCAGGTCACACTGGGGCTCACATATAAGTCGCATATATTTGGAAGTGTGAACGGCCACGGCAAAAAGAAATAAATAAAAAATTCCAATTTGACAAAAAAATTGGAATTGGGTCACTTTAGGCTGCAGTGTGAACGTAACCTTAGTCAACTGGAATAACAGTAAGTTTACACCAGATTCAATGTTGTGTAGAACAACAGTTTTGAACAGTAAACTGAATACTTTCACCATAAACTTTCAGATACTTTGGTCATTATTACATATTATTTTGATGGCAAATGAAGTTAGTTGACCTGTGATAAAGTTTCACTTTGAAGTTTTTTCATTTTAGTAGAGTAACGTTGCACTTAATGTACAACAGAAACAGGAATTCGGAACTAAAACTAGATCTAGTCAAATTGTATTTCTTTCACAGAAATGGAAAAACATTGTTAAATTTGGTTCGCCAAAATGTTTTTCAGCTACAATCCAATAGCTTCACCACAGTTGTGCAAATTCATTCAGTAACTCACTTCAGATACGAACACAATGTGTGAAAATACTACAAAACAAGCAGCTGGTTCATCAAGCCGGCAGACCACTGTCACTTCAACGTCTAATCAACACTTCATTTTCACTTCGACGCACAAGTCTAGCAAAAGTTCAGATCTATTCCTCAGATCTACTCATATTGTTGTTGTTTTTTTAAACGGTTGTGGATGCGTCCTGAACGCTGTTTGCACTGTCAGCCTCGGGGAAGAGAGGAAACGATTCCTGGAGCACATGAGGAGCTTCTGAACGACATGACGACACGGTCATTTCAGCTGCACAACAAGCTCTTTATAACACATGTTAAGACCTTCTGTCTAATTAACCAAAATTTCAAATGTCACAGTTATGAGACTGACCTTAACTTTAAAGAGGAAAATGAAAAAAAACAAAAACAAAAAACCCCTACTGCGTTATAAGCATTCATGTGTTTTTGCTTTATGTGGGAACTTTTAACTTTGGAAATACAAAATGAGGACAACCCAAAATGATCCCAACATAAACAAAAAAACGGTGCTGGAAGTAGTTTGGAAAAAGTGTGCATTTCAATTTCAATATTTTCAGTATAGGTATGATTTAATATTTTGTAATACTATTGTGATAACAACAAAAAAAACATTATTTATTACTCTTTTTATATGACTGTGTCTACATGATACAAATGTATTGTTCTTGAAAAACATTCCCATTTTAAACTGGTTTCTTGACTTAACATCATTTAATAATATTTTCTATTTTTCTCATATTTATTCATGATCTGATGGACCAAACAGTGGAGAAAATAGAAAAAAATAGCATTTCCTGTCATACTGTTGGTTTTGTTTTTTGTTTACCATCAATAACTAATTATATAACCTTCCTCACCAAATATTTAGTTAGCTAAATATTTAGCTTGTGAATTAAACATTTAGTTTGGAACTCTGACTTTTTTTTCTCGTTGAAAGGCCAAACAAACCAAATTATTGCTGTTAATTTCTGACTGTGTAACTTTATAAATAACATCAAAAATAGCGGAATAGCAAAAAATCTAAATGTTTACAAATCATAAAACTCTTAAACTAAAATTACACATTTACAAAGACATACACAATGTTATATATATATATATATAGTACATTTCTGTAACCACTTTTTAATGGTTCTTCACACCTCAATAGTCATAGATTAACTTGTTTTTACTACTAATATAATTAATTTGAAGTTGAAGAATATCAGAGGGCTGTAAAGAATAAAAGCTCCAACCTTTCAGCATAAAGCAGGTACAAATTATGGATGATAACTTATAAAGAAGACTTAAGCATTTTTATTATTGCTGACCTCCATATCTAATAAACTAAGCTCATAATATTTCCATGTACAAAGTAAAATGGACAAAATGGTAAAATGGATACAAAATGAAAATGAAGAGGGGAACTGACTCAACTAGTAGCAATATTCCACCTAAGTTGTGTAATAAAAACCTTTATCTGCTTTAGAGGAAGTGATTTTGTTAGTCATGTTGTTGACGGGGTAAAACATACTTTGCCACATGAAATGTAGTCTAAAATGGTATCAGTAAAAATCGGAACAGATGTTTAGGATGGGTTTAGCAGATGCTGACTATAGGGAGAGCACAGATATGATATCAGTTTTGTGTTTACACGGCAAGCGATTGCACCAAACGATGTGGCCAAAAATCCTTCTTCAAGTTTTGCCCAGATGGAAAACTCTTAAATTGACAAAAACAAACAATTACACTTTTGTAAATGTCATGATTTCCTGACAGCCACAGGAGCAGAAAACTTAAGTCGTCAGAAGACGATATGCAGCTATCTATTGTAGCCACAGAAGCACGACCAGGAGATTTTATCAAGCGCACCCAGTGGAACACTGGCATTCTATTGGCTGGAATGGTTGCTAGGCGACGGTGGTCCAGGAGAAGTTTGCAAGCACAAATTTGTTCTGTGCAGAGAGAAAGTTTGCGCACGAGGAGAACAGAGAATATTTGAAAGAGAGTAGATGTTTTGAGAGCAAAAAAATGAAATTCTCTTTGCTGAAAACTGAAAACAATCTGCTCTTGACTTCTGGCAGTAAAATTCCCCCATAAATAAATGCTTATGGGAAGAACACTGCAAATTACAGATCCTGATAAAGGCAGAGCTAAAAGGAGCTTGAGTAGTTTTGCCACTAAAACCTAAAAACATTGTCATCCTCGATGCTTGTGCTTCATTTTATGGAGATCCAAACATGGAGAAGACTGAGACTCACAGGTCTTTGCTCTTTCAGCTCTCCATATGGCAGGTACAAGTGAACAGTGTGAATCTTGTCATCATGCAATCTGGAAACTTGTAGGCATCAGCGTCTGCAGACCAACCCACAGCTTCAGACGTGTAAACAAATCGACATATGTGCGCAGAATGTGTCTGCGATTAGATATGAAAATGTCCCCGCCTGGCAACCAATATTAATGTTTACCTCCAGTCAGAGAGCAAACTTACGCTTTCATTAGTAACACTGCAGTCATTTTTTAAAGGCAACCTCTCTCAATACTGGTCCAGTTAATAATTTAAACTCAAAAAAAGTTATTCAAATAACTGGATTTTCCTTCAGCGCCTTCATTATTAAATATACTAGAATGACAAATAACACAATGAATGTGGAATCAACAAAAGAATATCTTAGAGTGGATAAATCAAAAGTTTCCCTTATTGATTCAAATGTCTGATTAAAGTGGCTAATTGATGTTAAATAAAGCAAAATTGGAGCAGAAATAAGAATAAAACAGTTTGTTGTTCTACAAGCTCCCACAGTTTTAAGCTGACAGATGGTGAATAGCGCAAACATCTCATTAATTAAAAATGTATTCAACTGAGTGCAAAACAAATATTTAGCTTTAATAATCAGGTATTAGAGTAACTTTTCTGAACTTCTCCTGGTCAAAGTCATTTGTAGAGCTATTGCTGCTGTTAACTTTGTGTACTTTCTAAACTTTTCTTTAAATAAAAAGTACTTCCTGTCCATTGATTCTGTAAGTAGCTGAGTGTCTTTCCTGTCTGATGTCTTTTACTTTATTTACTTTCTTTCCATAATAAGTATTTCTTGCTTAGTGATTGCATGGTTAGCCATATCTCTTTCACTGTCTGGTTGAGTGCGGCGTAGTACTCGCCCATTACTTCTGAGTTTATCTAGCTGCTTGCAAATGGTTGCATTCTGATTGGCTTTTCACTTTTGTTTCTCTCTACTGTCACCACTTGATTTCTACAAAGTTAACAATTCTGCAAACGACTATTCTTTTTAGATAATCTCATAAAATGACACAATAACTTGAGTGTATTATAGTGCGCTATGCTTACAATTAGTATCAGATACAAATCTAGACCATTTTTAACACTCAGTGTGCAAGAGGACTTTCATGCATCTGAACCAAGAAGAGAAAAACCTGCACAAATGCTGAACCTGAAACCAAACAGAACCAGTGTACCTTTATCCTGTCCATGCAGGCCTCCATCTTCAGCTGCTCCACTGCTTTCCTGGCTTGGGAGATGCTGGCTGTGCTGTTGTTGGCGATGCTGTCCTTCATGGTGTGCCTGTGACAGACAGCAGAGGTAGAAACGAAAGTGAGCAGGAAACGCTCTGCCACGTTCCTACAAACCTGTTTATTCGTCTTGGAAAAGAGATTTTGTGCAGTGCAGTTTATTTTTGAGCAGCTAAATTTTAAGTATTCGCTACTTATTTAAAGTATTTAAACTTGTAACGTTCCCAAACCTGCCTCAGTTGGAGGGAATCTGTCCATTCTTTGCCTAGCTTTCTCTTAAAGATGATCTATTATGCTTCCGTAAACAGATTAGAATAGGCCTAAAATAGGTTTTGTGTTTTGGTCTACACAAAACATGTTCATTACATTTTTTTTGCACAAAATCATTCTTAGATTATGAAATTTCAGTCTGCTCACTTCTGCTTTTTTGAGCAGTTTTAGGGCTTTAAATCAAAATAAGGTGCTGCTGGCCACAACCCCCAGGTCAACGCCGCACATAAAAATGGCTGCAAACAGATGAACACCCACGTCTTTGAAAAGCAGAAGTGGAGCCTCCTGCCCAACCAAGAAGAATCCAGCAAGAGGTTTCTGAATGGTAAGTCAGCAGCAAAACACTTATCGTTTCCAGCAGCCATTGTACAGCACATACAGCATGCAAACGTGCTGGAGCTCAGCTTTGGTTGCTAGGCGATGAGCTGGACTTCGTAAGGGTTGCTAGGTAACGGCGGATTGGGATGTGATTCAACAATCACGAGGTTTTTGAATCAGATTGTTTTACAGACACCAAGAAATATGAACTTATTGTCTAAAAACAGCGGGATAGTTATTTTTCAGCCTCTGGGTTGTTTTTAGAAGCAGTTGATACCCAAATGGGAATACAAAAACATGCAAAAATATAAATTTTCCATCATAGGTCCCCTTAAAACATGCCTTAATGCAGCTCCCCCACTTGTTCTGCTAACAAATAATTCTGAAGTGGAAAGAAAACCTGGTTTCAACATTTTTTAGAAGCAAAAATTTTAAAGTTTATTTAAATTCAGCCTCCTCTAATCTGATACCCCTAAAAACATCTTTATCCAAAACACTGCACAAAACAAAACTGCAAAACACTGCACATCACCCTGAACACATCATCTCCACAGTGAAACACAGCGGTTGTGGCATTATGCTGTGGTCTGCTTTATCTTCAGTGAGAACAGGAAACCTATTCAGAGTTGATGCAAAGATGGATAGGCTGGTCGACTTTATTTATAATTTGTCAGGTAGAATGGTTTTGCAGTGGTACAAAGCATAAGTATACATGTAAACATACACTGTAAAAACATATAATAATCCTCAAGGCTCCACAAATCAAATTCAAATCAAGCCAAGAGACAGCAGAGGAAAATAAAACTTTAAAATTAAATACGAAAATAAAAACATGAATAAGCAAAATTAAATAAAATATGTGATGGATTAAACAAAGAGCAATACTGGAAGAAAACTTGTTAGATTTCCCCTAAACTCACAACTAGAAATGCAATGGAGAGATTACTTGTGTGTTAGCATGGCCTAGTCAAAGTCCAGACCTAGATTCTATTGAGAATCTCTGACTAATTTTAACAGCTGATGTTCACTGGCTTTATTCATCCAATCAGCTTGAGTTGTTTAATAAAAAAATAAATAAATAAACTTTAGAAAACAATTAATCATCTTTCTTGGCCTAAAATCATAAAAAGCTTTAAAAAATAAAATAAAATAAATCAAAGAGTGGGAATCAGAGTTACATTTACTTGATTAACGTTTTGGAGAAAAAATTTAGTCAAACATTTACCGAACACATACCAAACTTTCATAAGCTTTTTGTACTGAAAGAAATTGCTTTGGAAAAATGTTTGCCTCATTTTGTTATTTTGCAATTAGATTAGATTGGATTTATTGTCAGCGCTATGAATAGTTTGTTTTTAAAAGCTGAGGGCTGTTATAAACAAACAGTCCAGACATATAAAACTAGACAGAAGTTTGATCTGGGAAAGAAATAAAAAGGGACTAAAATACTGTTTTTCCATCTCTTTGTCTCTGGTTTTATATTATTATGTTATTTACGAAAAAATACTTTCCACTTGGTCTTAAAACAATTACATACATCTGTTTATGTCATTTTTAAATGTTAATTCTCTTACGTTTTGATCGGTTACTCGGTACATAAGTTTGAACTCATATTTTATTTCTTGGATGGCTCCTTTTTACTTTTACTTGAGTAAAATAATATGTTGAAGTAGTTATTTGAGTACAATGTTTGGGTACTCTGCCCACCTCCAGCAAGTCAGTGACCAAGACTTGCTCTGGTTTTGACCCCCCTCAGCGCTGATTTGGCCCAGTTTGGCAGCAGCAGCAGCAGCAGCAGGGAGAGGAGGAGGCACCAAACCACAGATGTGTTTCATAAGGATGAAGACATGAAGCCTTCCACCAACGTGTGGTGCAGCCGGATGCATCCTGCCTTTATTTGTGCTTCACTTCCATCGTATCAAACCGAGATAAGTCAGAGATAATAAAGCAGATGGAAGATGGAGCGGTTCATTTCTAATGCATCGCCTTTTTGTGTGTGTGTGTGTGTGTGTGTGTGTGTGTGTGTGTGTGTGTGTGCATTTGTGATCAATTTGCAGCTTCTAATCACACACCCTCGCACGAAGCTTCCAGGCCTACAGATTCCCCCTCAATCCGCGCATCGTGAGGCTTCATCCGGCTGGATTTCAGCCTCTGATCGCCTGTGTGTCGTTTTATCCAAACGCACCGATGCTGATTGTAGAGTCAAATCTGTCAAAACGAGACGCGGGCGCCTCTCCTTATTTCTAAGGAGACAAAAGCAGAGCTGCGGCCCTGCTTGGACCTGAAAAGCCCACGCTACGAATCAGATTCAAAAATCTGGATTTAAGGACTAAAATGCTCGACTATAAGCAGACATTAAATCAGGCTTCCTACCTGAGACGTGCCAATGCTTTTCCAATTTGGAGAATTCCGGGTTGACTCCACCCAACACACACACAGAGAGAATGAAGAGAAGAAGAAAAAGAAGAAGAAGAAGAGGAGGAGGATGTGTAGGAATAATAAAAAAAATTGAAACGATAGGAGGAAATCCCAGCCTCGCTTCTGATCCGAAGGAGGAAAATCCGAGCGGGTTCTGATGCGATCCGAGCGGTCAGGTGTCGGTGCGCTCCACGGCTGGACCCGGAGAGATGTTACGCATGCAGCAGAGGGGGGAAACCTCGGTGTGACGGAGAGATCAGTGATGCACAGGCTGCGAGATCCGCGGACCAGGAGCTGCTGCAGCAGCGACGGAGCGTTTCCAGTGGACAAACTGGCCCTAAACGCACCGCCTGCTACTCTAATTAGAAGCGGACGGGTTTGTTGTTCCCCCTCCCTGATTTACCGCTCCAGAAGGCGGCAGAGATCTGCAGGCTTCCCCGTTTCATTTTTACATCAGCTTTGACATCACCGGGTCCTCCCCGCAGCAGCTGACGGGCCTCACCCAGTTTTAACGACGGCTCTCTTCACATGGATTAATAACTAGATTTTAATCATGCATTTGTTGATATCTCCCCCCTGGCAGGGACGCGTAACAAGCCTTAAAATAAATCCAACATTTAACCTGAGTACATGTTAATTGATGTCTTTTTCCTCTTCAGCTCACCTGGATTTGTAAGTCTGGTGGATCAGGTGGCTGAGAAAGGAAGCGGATTTTGTGTCTGATGTACCACTTTTAGGTTGATTTAGTTGTTTATTTTGGACCGTTATCAACTTTTAAGAGACCCAGCCCACAGCACCACAGATAGTACATGGTGCATTTTCCCAATCTCAATCCTTTAAGTCACAAAATCACTTCAAGTTTTTATTTTATCCATCCTTTTGTCTATTCCAAAACAATGGCTCCTAATAACTTTTGCTAATATGATTTAAATATATATATATATTAGGAACTGGCGATGTGTCCTTCAAATCATATTACGATATTTTGTGTAATTTAGCATAATATTGATTAAAGAGACGATTAAAAAAGTATTTGCATCTTTGATTTGGTCAAAAAGAATTAATTTAATGGCAAAACACAGCTGAAGGTTTATTTATTTTTTTAAGAACCTGTTTTTAGAATCAGTAGAAACCCAAATGTAAATACAAAATCGTGCTAAATGTGAATTTTGCATATTATGTCCTCTTTAACAAAGTCCCACTCCCACCAAACTCTACAAGTATTAAATTAAAGGTTGGATTGTTCTACTTTTTTTCTTGTTCAAAGCAGAATTTATTTAGTTTTTAAAGGCAGTGTCAATAAATCAGTTAATTTTCTCATTCTTGTTCTTCATACAAAGAAAAGGACACAATAAAAACAAGGTGTCGTAATACTTCTTCAGATATTTATATATATATATATATATTTATATATTTATAATATTTATCACTTGGTTTGTCCGTTCAGACACGCATATGTACACAAAAAAAAGAAGAAAAACAACACAGCCATGATGCCAATCTGCACAAAAAACACAACACCAAGACAATGATCTTAAATTATGCATAGCTTAAGTTATTAACAGGAAAAATAAAACTTTCTTCTGTCACACGCAGCCTTATTTGACTTCCTCTCACGTAACAAAACAAATTAGAAACTGAAAAACAAAACACTTTGATGCAAAGGAGAAAATAGAGGAGGATTTGTAGATAAGCATTCGAGACGGAAAACAAGCAAAACAACGTGACACTTTCCCCAAGAGTCACTCAGGTAAAGTAAGACGAAGGAATCATGATTAATGAAGACTTCCCTTTCTCTAAGACAAATCAACCTGTGAGGCATTTTTCCTTCATGCTGCATTCAACACAGAGGCAGGAGTTGTTTTTCAGAAGATCTAAAAAAATAAGATAAAATAAAATAAGACATTTCTTGTGAGTGAGATATTGCTTTCAGGTATTTATTTATGTGCAGCATTGAATCACAGCCCCTGCTCACATTAAGACCACAGATTATTCTGCTACTGTGGTAAACAAACAAAAAGTGCTTCTGACAAATATTCGGCTTAAAAACAACCAACATGTTTGGTGGGAATGTAGAGCAAAGACGTGTGGATCTTCTGGTGTGTTCAAAGGTCAAAAGGCTGGCCTGCATTTCCCTGGACTGTTCAGTGTAGTGTTTACAGAGTCTGAGAAAAGCCTCAACATCATCTTTCATCTGAACTCCCATCAGCTAAAACCTTATGTTAACACTGAAAAGGGCCTAACGAGGACCAATTATTGTTACCACGGTTACGGTTCAAAAACATTAATGCAATAACTACTGTTCCTGTGTTTTAAAGCCATCTGAAAAAGATGGCAGAGTAAAGCCACACAGAGCTGCACCTCCCCTGCCTGTTGCTGCACACTGCCGGTCAGCTGACTGAAAGGATCAGAGAGAGAAATTGGAGAAACTACAGAAAACACAAACAGTCGTGGAGAAAAAAAAACAAACAGAGGATCCTCCTACCCCCGTTGTATCTACAGTAACTCATTTCAGCAGGATACACAGGAGCTGATAGCCTGACTAACTCCAAAACATCAAACTTTTAGACACCAAACTACTGCTAAATTTAGCAGGTGGTTTATTCTACATTTTTACCAAAACAGTAACTTTGTGTTGATGTTATTCTTAGTTGTTTTTTTTGTTTTCTAGCTAAGACACCAATTTCCTGCTTTAAGATCTCATCTGCTAATAAAAAATTAAACTAATTTGGATTTTGTTAAGGAAGACGATGTATAAAAGAAAAAAAGAAAATGTTTTACTTAGAGGTCACAGTTATGAAGCATGATTACTAGATTAATTTATTATATTTTTATTCAGCTACTGAATGTTTTTTTTAGAGTTTGTAGACCAAAAATAGTGAGATCGCTCTGATTAGTTACATTTAGTAAATAAAGCAAAAAAGGATTAGAGCTGACTCGAATCTCTGGTTGACTGATCAGTGTATCTCTTGTAATGTGCAATATTTTACTTTTAGCAGCAGCAGCTTCTCTGTTTTAAATAAAATTTTAATAAATCATGCTATTTTTGTTCTACTTTCTTGTAAAACCCATAAAATCTCAATATTTCTCTCCCAGGTCATCATCTCATGATAATCTCATGCCGGCCCGGTTCTAGAATCAGATCGGATTCTGGTCCTCCTCCGTAAGCATTTAATGCTCTCTGAGTTTCAGAGCAAAGGACTGAAAGTACACTGCAAAAACACAAAATCCTACCAAGTATTTTTCATCTGGTTTCTAGAGCAAATATAGTATTTTTGTCTTATTTCAAGAGTACTAACTTTTCAATGTTTCAGAAAAAATGCCTTCTAGTTCTACTGGCAGATTATTTTACCTATAACATGGAAAAATGCTTTTGCATAAGTAAAATAATCTGGAACTTGTACTTTTTTTTTTTTAATCAATATTAAGTAATTATGGTGTATATCCAAAGCAAGCTTATTTGGGCTTGTACTAAGTTATTTGAGGTAGAAATCAGACAAATATCCTGTTGTGTTTTTGAAGTGTGGCTTTTTTTAACAGTTAAATCCAGCAAAAAAAAAAAAAAAAAAAACTCCAAAAAAAAAAACAAAACATGAAACATGAGCTTTAGTTTTAAATAAATACATAAATATGAGATTTACTAAACGCAAGAAGACATGTGCAGCCCAGGTAGGTGTTAAGACGGCGAGCTCATGACTGGAAATGTCATCTCGGCATTCACAAAGTTAAGGTCAGCATCATCCTGGCATGCAGAAGTAGCACAGAACAACAGGCAGTACAAGGTGCAATTCATGGCATCCCGTCTCCCCTGCGGTTCCTCCTCTGAGCTGGGCCGCAGAGCGAGGTGGGTCGGGCCGTGACACCGCTGTTCAGACCAGAGCGGGGCCGACAGCCGCCTCACGCAGAGCGGGACGCCTCCCGATGTCAGGCACAAAGAAAGGAAACCGCGGCGTCAGCACGACACACTCCAGCTCTGGCAGGAATCTGTCAGCAGCGAGGCGAGAGACGAGTGGGATGGCGGGGGTGTCTTCACACTTTTTGGTTCCGGCTTTGCTCAAACAATAGCAGCGTACCCGGGAACAGATACAACAGAACGAAAAAAATCTAATAAAATGGAAAACAGAAGGAATCAGAGTTTTTAAAAAAAAAAAGGAAAAGAGGAGGAAAAAGTGTCTGTTGCACCTAAAGATTCGTCCACTCCGCCAGCATTTTACTTTATAAATATAAATCTATTTACACATAACGCTTTCTTCATCTTATTCTCTTAATGCTGGGTGTGGTAGCGTTTGCTCAGCCGGGGATGGAGCTATTAAAAGTCAGGGCGGGTTCGGAGAGGCGGACGCCATGCTGGCGCGTCCTTTCCTCCCCGTCAGTGCAGACAGGAGCAGAGGGAGGAGGAAGAGGAAGAGGAGGAAGGCGATCTCGCTGGGAAGTGGACAGCAGTAAACATCAGACTCGCTCAGCCGGCTGCGTAGCTGCTCAGGAAGGAGTAGAACATGGGCAGCTTCATGCGCTGCTGGTCCCGTCGGCACCAGGCCATCACGGTCCCCTCTCTGTTGGCCGTGTAGAGGTGGTGGCCGTCGCACGAGTACGTCAGGCTGCGGTCGCCAGGAGAGACGCGCATCAGCAACGTATTTAGGAAGTAAACAGGAGGTGGAAGATTGTCGTGCTGCTAAATTACCTGATGATGGGTTTGCTCGACTTGGGGAAGGTGATTTCTCTGACTGGTTTCAAATCCCAAGTGCTCCACAACCTGGACAGAAGAAAATTCAATTCAATTTATTTAAATAGCGCCAATTCACAACAAGTGTCATCCTGAGGCACTTTACAAAAAAAAATACTAAAAAAATAATTTCAATTAAATTGTGCATCCATCTAATTTTACTCGCTCTTTTTTCCAAATAAAGAAATTACAAATGACATGGGAAATATATTCAAAAAATGGCTTTTATTTCTATCCTCCCTTCTCTGAGTTGTCAGATGGAGGCAATGGGAATTTCTGTTTATTTACGAGAATATTAGTGGAATAAAGATGCAATTTTACCGGAAGAACGTCTTAAAATTACAAGAAAAAAGTCGATTTAATGAGAGAAAAGGAGTTCTTATATAGTTACTACTTCATTCTCCAAATATTACGACTTTATTTTGATAATATTATGACTGTATTCTCATATTATTTAGATTTTTTTATCATATGACTAATATTACAACAACTGTATTCTTGTAACATTAAGATAAAAAAAGATCTCAGGTTGATCCTTACATTTTGTCACAGAGTTGACTTGAATTCAAAGTCCAAATAAATAGAAGGTGTTAAAAACCCTCATGAAACAAGATGGTCGCCTTTGATGTGCTGACATCACTCCGAAATAATCCAAATTTTCCCAAAAAAATTCAAACATCAAAAGACAAAAATTCAGTTAATTAATCAATACTCAAAATTAAAAACTGAATTGTTGGATTAACCTTGTGCATTTTTATTTTATTTTATTTTTACAGATTTTTGCCACACACTTATGGATTATTACCTGACGACGCCGTTCTCCAGACCGCCAGCGATGACGTTGACGGAGACGCCCTCCGGCTGGTTGGAGAACGCCACGGAGCAGATGGTCTCCCTGCAGTGGACGTGACCAATCAGGTCTCCGTTCACCGTCCACAAGCGGAGGTCGCTTCCTCCACCCTCTACATGCGAAATAAAATCAAATAAAAATGAAGAGAACCAGTGATTCCAGATTCATCTGCGAAGCAACAGACCAACGTTGCTGAACAATCAGGTCTCACCAGAGTTACAGACTGTAGCGATGTCACCCGTGGTTTCGCTCGCAGAGACGGCCGTCACTGGACTTTTGTGACCTGTGAGGCTTTGAACGTAACAGAGTCTGGGATAAAAAATAAAAAGAAACAGTTCAGAAACTAAACAAACCAAGGCTTGTTTTTACTTTTAAAACCACGCTGACCTGTTGAGGTCCCAGAGGATGCAGGTGCCGTCGTTGCTGACACTAATGAGGATGCTGTAGGGTTTGCACACAAACAGGCTGGTGACTTCTCCTGTGTGTCCGTACAGGTGAACCTGAGACTCCACCTCCATCTCTGACGGCTGTAAAATAAAAAACAAAAGTGTAACTAACTCGCAAATTAACTTTTTTTTGCTGATAAAGTGTGTAATTAGGTCACTTAAGGCATCATCTTTATGTTTCTGTGCAAATTTTAACATTTTCATGTAAGTTTGTTCAGTTCTGCGCCTCAGTGCTGCCCTCTGTAGGTCGAACAGTGACTCAGCAGTTGAATTCTCCTATTTGTTTAAAACGGTACCCCTCTCGCCAACTTGTCAATATATTTAGTGACATTTCAGACACTGATGTCAAAGAAATGACCAACAACAATTATAGCGGCTTTCTCTGGTTTATCAGAAACTTTGGTGACAAAAATGGAAAACACCGATAGGAGTAAAGCCATTACAGCGAGCAGTGAGTTGCTTAAAAGTTGCATTTCCTTTAGTTTTGTTGTTTCAAGTGTAATAAGATATTTGCACTAGAAACTAAACCAAAAATACCTGGTAAGATTTTGTGTTTTTGCATTGTAGAACCACACCTTGCTGTAAAACTGCAACACAGCCACAAAAACAGCTCAGCATCAGCAGGAAAGAGCAGTCAAAAAGTTTACTTAAGTAAAAATAAAACTTCTACGGAAGAGGATTAGGGCCACCGAAAAAAAAAAATAATTAAATTCTAACTTTAATCTCAGAATTCTATATTTTTTTTTTCGGTGGCCCTAATCCTCTTCCGTAAACTTCAACATATTTTTACTCAAGTAAAAGTAAAATGTAGCCATCCAAGAAATTACTCAAGAGTAAAAGAGTATTTGGTAAAAACTCTACTCTAGTACTGATAATTGATTAAATTATCAATCATTTAATATTTAAAAATTACACCATCAGACGAACCAAAATATAAAGTGGAAATTTTGGTATTTTAAGAATGAAAATGACAATAATTCATATAATTAACAAAAAAACTCAAAATCATACAAAATAAAGTGTTTCAAAATCAGTTTCTGTCAATAAAAAACATATTAAACTAACAAAAACTGCAGGTCTGTGTCTGTGTATGGTGAATTTTTGGTTAAAACCAAATTTGGTTTTAATCAAAAATTAAACGTTATTAACAAACAAAAACTATTATTTATAATAGTTATAAGTAATAACTATTATAAATAATTATTTATAATAATAGTTTAATATTATTAAACTATTATTTTAAACTTTATTTAAAAGTCAAACATATTAAAATTTTGGTTTTTCAAATATTTGGTTATTAAATATACAAATAATTAAGAGATTTCCATCAATTCCATTTATTTATTTACTGTATTTATTTAATATTTTTTAAATGAAATAAAAATGGCAATAACTGTTGACCTGAAAGCAGAGCACCATTACCAAGCAAAGTCATCCTACCGCTGACCGTTCAAAGGAATCCAATCGCTAGTGAAAGACACATTAACACTGGGCAGCTATCACTTAGCTTCCGCTGGTCATATCATATTCCTGGACTTGTTTTCTTTTCACCGGTATCTGCAGCTTTTATTTTCCATCAATATTTTCAACACAATCCTTTGTTAAACTAGCTGTAGCTTTTCACTTTGAGCTGACGTCGCGGTTGTTTACATGCAATACCTCGTGGACCATTAGGGGGCGCCTGCGGACGAGGTCCACAGTTTGAGAAAGACTGGGTTTTGATTTTTTTGACACTAGTGGATTGGCTTCGCCCAGTTTGCTGGTATTTTTTAAAAACTCGTCAGGAGTGGTGTTAGCTACTCTTTAACACAATAACAGATCATGTAGCGTCAGTAACTGAGCTCAGTATCAGACTTTATTTATTTATTTATTTTTTACTTCTTCCCTGAAAAATGACTCCATTAATCAAAATTCAACAAGGCTCTGCAAGCGATCCAGTGGTGAAAAGCCCTTCAGACACACAGAAGCAGGAAACCTCCACATAGTATCAGGCGCTGATGCACGTCTGAAGGCCTCTCTGATGAGTGAACTGCAGGACCCCTAATCCCACTTAGAAACTCGGTGAAATGTGTTTCAAGGGCAGCTGTGATGTGACTAATGAAGCCGAGCGTTTGAGCACGGAGAGGCCGTCTAAAGAGAAAGGGGGGATGGGGGGTCGCGATGGGCATTCGTGCGGAGGAGGAAGGTTAGTGGGGGACATTGCCATGGAAACCTACTGTGGTGCTGGTGAAGCGGTTGCTGTAGGCGGTGATGACTCCACACTTGCTGCCCGTAAATAGCTGGCAGCCATCGGGAACCCAGGCGCAGCTGGTCACCTGGAGGAGACAGGAAGCGAGAAACCTCCATGTTTGTCGGCTCGTCAGCGGTGTAAAAAAAAAATCAAACACAACTGATTTTGATGAGTAGGTTTAAAACCCAGTGATAAATGTTACATTAACCACTAATAATGGTTATTATTAATGGTTATCTACTAGGAATTAACTTAATCTCACCAGTTAATATAAACCAAACAATTTAATTATATTTAGTTTTTATTATAGTAACATACCTATTTAATTATTTTCTCAAAGTAATTTGAATCCAATGGAAAACTTAATATAACATTAAAAAAAGATAAAGAATCCATATATTATTGATGTATTTTTTAATGAATAATAAATTAATAAGATTTGCCTGCCATACTTTAAAAAACCCCATTATATTTTATGTTATTTTTATTTGCCATTATTTTCTATATAATGACTTTTAAATGTTTTTGTAATTTTTTCTGTCAAAAACCCAGATTCTGTGGATCAGAACTGATTTCTAAATGCAACAAAAGAGTAAAACATCCATATATTACATATTATGTCTTTATACTTTTTTAATGATAACAAAAGTGTAGTCTTAGTCTTATGGTTTGGACTTGTAATTAAAAAAACCCCAAAAAACTATTTATTTTATGTTACATTCCTATTTGCCATCATTTACTTTAAAACTTTTTGAAAAAAAAAAAAAAGGCAAATTTTGTTGAAAATAATTGATATGTAAAACCAATAAATATACTCTTCCTATGCATTATATTGGCTTACCAGCTAATAAGAAACAGTATATTTTATAATATAATTTATGAAATATAATCTGTAATCCTGATTATTCTGAACTTTTGTTTACCTGGTGGAGCTGTGAACACTGAATGAAGTTTATGGGCGGCTCGCTCTGCTTGCTCTTCAGCCTCAGGATGTTGTCGGCGTAGCCCCAGCTCAAGATGGCCGACCACTGGATGTCTGTGCTGTGCATGCTGCGCACACCTGAGGAGCAGAGAGAGCGAGGCATCAGGCGGATGCTGCAGTTTGAGTCCTGACGAGCGCCGCGACTCTTCCTCACCCTGCTCCTTGCTGTAGATCATCATGAGGCAGAAGCTGCGGGACAGACCGCAGATGGCTCGGGTGGGCAGGGCCAGCAGGGATCCGAACCGCTCTCCGTGCGGCTGACTGAAACACACCACCGGGTCCGGAGCAGACGGCGAGCCGACGTACTCACCCCACTTCAGACCTTTGATCCAGGGCAGCGGGCTCTGAGGAAGACGAGGAGGAATATTTCACACCAACTGACTATGAGCGGGCGATACCACCAAATCTCAAATTCTTTTCATCCAATTTTAATTGATTTTTTCTCTTGCTTTCTCTTCTAACAAAAGAAAATACAAATGACAAAATATGTTTTCAAAAAATGGCTTTAAAAAAGATCGTACAAGGGCGTATTCGGATCATTTTAGAAAGAAAAAAAAAAGTGCAAGATATTTGCACTAGAAATTTTCCCACCAAAAACTTTGAGATTAATCTAAAAAAAATTTTTAGGAAAAACTTGGACATTTCTGAAAGGTTGATAATTTGCTAGAAAAAAACTCAGAACATTTTTAGTTTCATCTCAGAAAGTGCTTCAAAAGTTGACTTTTGTGTACAAAATTTTCGATTTTTGAAATTCAGAAATTTAAAATTTTTTTCTAAGAAATTTTCTGAGATTAAATAAAAAAAAGGCAGGCAGCTGTGGTCCCTTCCTCCCACAAATACGATTGAAACTGATCAATACTTAATAGATTACATTAAGCTGGACTCAGTTTACTATGTAAGTGACGACCGAAATCAATCGGTTGAACAGGATAGATGGTCTCTGAGTAAATCCAAATGTACGCCACACTTTTCAGATTTCATTTGCCATGTATGATTTTCCATCTACTCCTCAATTTTGCATTTATGGGAACTTTACCGGGCAGACGATTTCCTTCGCATGTTCCCGCGTCTCCCTGAAGGCGAGCTGAACCAGGAGCCCCATGGCTGCTGGGAGCTCTCCCTCCATCATGAGCTTCGGGGCGGTTCTGCTGATGTGAGTGGCGCTGAAAAGCTGCCTGGGTGTCTGGCCATATGTTTTGATCATTGTCTCCAACGCCCGCCGCTGAACCGGGTCTTCTACAGCCGATACGTCCATGCCAAAATAAGTCTGGAGGAATGACGCCCATGTTAGCAACAAGATAAATGGATTCTCAAGCAGAACGCACTGCAAAAACTCTAAATATTAACAAGTATTTTTAGACAAAACTAACTCACAAGTAGCTTTTTAGCAAGATATAGGACAGGGGTGTCAAACTCATTTTCAATTTGAGCCATATCAAAAGTTTGAATGTTCTTAAAGGGCTGATTGTGCCACAATGTATTGATAAAACCAATTAAACTGTTAAAATATCAATAAATAGCTGTTCCTCCAGGATTTTATAATTGTCTTAGTGGGTTTTGCAATCAAAATTACAGATTTTGTGGTGCCAATTTAGAAATGTCGATTTGCGTTAATGTATGACGTTAAATGTAACTTTTTATCACTCACTTTATCAATCACAGACTATAACTTGATATCAAGTAAAGCATAATTATATAATAGCATTGAAAATTCGCAGTAAAATCAGAAAAAAAGTGAAGACTTGTTGATTTTGTGTGAATTTAGCAGATTTGTGAAAAACTGGAAGGACTTATTGATGCAGTTTAAAACCGATTAAAATCAATATTAAGTAATTATTGACTTAAATCAAGCTTCTATTTCTTCCTGAAAAGTTACTTGTAAATAAGTTTTGTCTTATACCAGGATATTTGTACTACAAACTAAAACAAAATTACTTTTTGTAGTGAAAAAAATATAAATACTGTGAAAAAGTAGAAACTGAAACTCATCATACAGATTCATTACTTAAAGCGAAATATTTAAACCTTTATTTCTTGTAATGTTGATTATAAAAACACAACATTCAGGCTGATCCCCTCCATGCTACGCCACATTGATGCAGTAAACTATGCAAAAGGAGCCCCAAACAAGAATTGAGCAAATAGAAATAGAATAGAAATACTTTTCAGAAGCCTGGCGTTTCTATTTCTAATGACTTTTCAGTAAGATACAGGAGCTTGTTTAAAGTAAATAACTACTTAGTTTTGATTAAAAAAGTATTAGTTCCATTTGCAGATTATTTCACTTGTAACATGAGAAAAACTGTGAAATAATCTGCTAGTCAAACTAGTATTTTTTAATTACTGACTTAAATAAGCTCCTATATCTTGCTGTAAAGTAACTTGTATGTTAGTTTTGTCTAATTTCAAGTGTATAAAGATCTCTTGCACTAGAAACCAGACTAATAATCGTAGGATTTTGTGTGTTTGTGGTGCATTTGTTCCTTACAGCGGGGTGGAAGACGTTGATGGCGTGGACCGCTGCTTTGCCTTTCTGCTTGAGCCCGAACACCAGATCGATCCACTGGCACAGCGTCTGGGAGACGTGCTCCGACTCCAGGGCCTGCCGGTGGATCAGGATGAACAGGCGCGGGTCGTTGCGAGCCCATGGAGGTAAATTCACGTGATTCACCCTCTCGCTATTCTGACGAACCCCGAAATCAAAACCTGCACCATCATAAGCAATGTGTGTAGTTACGACATAAATGAAAACTTTTGATAAGCGGCAATAAAGAAAGGAAAACAATCACCTTCCCTGTTGACCAGGAACTCTGGGAGGTAGAAAAACTCTGGGATGAGCTCCTTCACGTCAGTCATGGACTCGTAGGAGGACAGACGCCACGTCGTGTTCATGGAGTGAAACGTGCGGTCCGGGATATCAAAGCTCTGATCTGATTGAGGTCAAAGAAAATGAAATTTAACATTCAAGCTGCTGTTTGAACACACCTCCTTAAACACCCGGCTCGCTGAATACATTTATAAACGCATGAAAAGAAGATCAGAAGAGAGAGAGAGATGATTAAAAAACCCCCAAAATAAAACAGAAAAAGTATTTATCATTAGAGAAGCACAAAAATAAATTATTTTCAGAGAAAGGAAAGTATTCTGCAATTATGCCTTCACTTTAATACTTGAACCACCTCAGATTTATATTGTCCAGTTTTATTCGATTGATTTCTACTAGATCCACATTTTAACTTGGTGATGCTTATTTTGGAAAAGTTCTTCAGATCTATTAGTTTCTCTTATTTTGGTTCAGGACTCCAGCTAGGCCGTTTATAATCTTTAAACCAATTGTTTTCACAAATTATTTGTTCACTTACTTAAGTTAATAATTTTTCTTCGTCCGTAAATATGTATATAACACGCATTCTTAGGTGACTTTGTTTATTTATTAGACAGGATACTGAAATCAACTCATAAATGGAAGTTGTTTATTTTTAAAGTACAGAGTAAGATTAATGCTTCTTCCTACTCAAATTATGCTGACGTTACTCTGTTTTTGTTTGAGTATTTTGATTGCTGTCTTCTTTGTTTTGCTTATTATTTTATGTTTGTTTTATGTTTTTCCCACTTTTGAAAATGATTAAATGCTGTTGCTAGCTTCCTTCAAGCTAAGCCATTATTTACGTCATTAAAGCTGAAAAATAGCAAGAATTCAAAACAAGACAAACCTGCTAGATTTTATTTTTCAGAGCTATACTGACTTATATCAAATCTTAGCTTCTTTATTTTATTAAAATATTGTGTTGTTTTTGTTGTGCAGATAAAAATTAAACATTCTTTTTTTATTAAAAATGAAAAAAAAAGAAGAAGTCACATTTAAGGAGAAAAACAAACTGGCTGAGATGGTTTCATATTTTTACATCACAACCAGCCTGACATTTTTAAATATCCACGGTAAACATATATTTTTTATTAATCATGAACTATAAAACCAAAATGCTGAACTCTGTTTTGTGACTTTCTGAGTTTAACTTTAGAGCCAACTGACCCTGGTAGGCGAGGAACATCTTGGTGAACGGCGGCATTCGGACCAGGAAGTGCAGAACAGTGCCGCTGTTGGAGTAGTGTGAGCCGTAGTGGTAAGGCTGGACCGGAGGCATGGGGTCATCCTCACGAATCCCCTTTTTGTACTCTTCCTCCAGGTACTGCACAGGAAACACAAACACATAGACATGCTTTCTCCCAAAAATAACTCTGAAGAAAAGAAAATTGATTTGTTTTAATTACCCTGTAATTATCAACGTAGCGATCCTCTTTTTCTTTCGACTGAACTGCAATGGGTTTGTTTAAATTCCTGCAAATCAAAATGTGAGCAAAGAACAAATGAGCTGAAAGTCTTTAAATTAACAAGAATTTAATGAAATGCACAACACCCACACACACATACAAGATAATGGTTATCCCTTATGTATTATGCAAGGTGTAAGCCCACCTGTAGATGTTTGTGTCCTGGAGGTCGATGGTTTCGCTGACGTAGTCGCTAAGGATGAAGGGAAACACCGGGTACTGCATGAGGTCGTTGAACGAGCGGCCAGCGTGCTTGTTGAGGTGCGTCAGGTACTCGAAGTTTGTGATCTGACCGGAGCTCCACAGCTGAGTGAGCGCCGAGATGTTCCCGTGCTCCAGCAGGTTGGGAAGGTCAGAGGTCAGGATATTGTGGTAGACGTCATCCCGAAACTAAACCCAGGAAATATAAGTAGTGTTTAAGACAAAAAGAGAAACTTGCTCTTGTTTTTAAGCTAATTTAATTGAGGCAAATGTCTTACTACTTTTAGTGTTGGTGTGTTTGTAAATGTTGGAAATTAATATTAATTCATTTATATTTATTAATTAAAGAGAAAAGTGAACACTGCCTTGTTTGTTTTCAATTATGCAGGAAAAAGTTTAAATCCTTCTTTTATTTGAAAAGAAAATGTTCTCGACTAAATCCCTTTGAGTTTTATTTCATTTTAAAACTTTCTGCATCACCTTGGTGTTGTCGAAGGCTAGCAGCAGCGTCCTGCCGTTGGTCAGAAATATCTCCACTGCGTTGTCTCTCAGCTGCCACCATCGCTTGTGCACCTCCTTGATTTCCTCGTACGTCCAAGAGAAAGATGGCGCCTCCGTCTCGCCCTGAAGGATCTATTCAAACGAAATACACGTTTAGATTTGAGCGAGTCAGCGGAACATCAGTCCACTAACTCAGCCGCTCACTTGGTTGTCGTGACCATCAGCGGCGTTGTCCTCCACAAAGTACATCCCAGACTTTCCTGTGAGGAAGAGAAGAGTTAGATTCAGAGAACGTTTACTCTTTGTGTCTGTGCCTGCACTGCAAAACCACAAAATCTTAGCAATTTTCTTTGTCTACTTTTTATTGCAGACATCTTAATAAACTTGAAATAAGACAAAACCAACTTATAAATAACTTTTCACACCATTTAAGGCCTAAATTTCAGATCTCCGCTTGATTATTTTCGTTTACTTTAATTGTATGCAGTTCTTTAAAAGTCCTGTGAGTAAATATATTAACCCACTTATCCATAACAACTGGAACTTTTAATATCTAGCAAGTTATTTTCGCAATTTACTGTCTATTAAAGGATTGTTTCATCAGATTAATTTCACTTCCTGCTATGGCGGGAGTGAAATTACTGCAATAACCCGATATCGGCTGGAAAGCGCAACGTCTCCTCTTTCAGAGACTGTTGGAATTGTTCAGATAGCGCAAAGTGTGGCGGAATTACGGTACTGCAAATTTGGCTGGATTGTTGCCGATCCGTTCAGTCTGGAAGGGTTACTGGAAACAGAAACCTCAAAACTGTGTTTTTGGGACAAAGATTTGTGCATATTTGTAATGGAAATGAAGCTATTTAAAATAAGACATCTTTGCCATTTTATAAGTGACTAATCTGCCAGTGGATCTAGTACTTTTTCATCAATGTCAAGGAATTATTGACTCTAAACAAGCTCCTATAGCTTGTTAAAAAGCATTTTATAAATTAGTTTGGCTTTATTTCACATGTACTAAGATATTTGCACTGGAAACTGAACCAAAAATACTTGGTAGTATTTTGTGTTTTTGCAGTGTGCAGCTACTGTTAGTGACGGTCAGCGTTTTACCCAGCAGCAACTCTCCCGCCGTCTCTCTGGATGGAGCGACGCTGGTGCATCGTCTGGTGAACCTGAGAACAGAAATACATTTCTTTAACACCTGAGATCAACGCAGCATTTAGGAAATCAGTGAGCTTTACCTGATGGACTCGCTGGTGGCTTTGTCCTTAACAGTAGAGGAGAAGAAGGAGTGAGTTTTGTCCTCAAACAGGAAGGACAGAGGAGGCTTCACTGTTTCTGAACACAGGACAAAGATCAAATGTTTAAAAAAATGATGCAGCAAAAGCTTTGGAAGAGGAACTTAATCAGAGTTTATTCACCCTCAGGTTTCCGTCTGTCTTTGAGCAGGTATTTGTTTGGTATGGTGAGGTAGCACCGCTGCAGCCGCCGCCGTTCCCGGTTCGGTCCTTCAGTTGGATCCAGCTGCCACGAAGTCGGGTAAGACGTCTGGTCGTACCAAACGGCTCTGAAACACAAAATAAACCCAGATTTTACTTCTTAGAAAGTCTGGAATACCACTGCAGTTTCTGCAAATTTTTCATTTCCAAACTGCAGATTTTTTCAGAGTTAAATGCTCTGACGTCCATGTCTTTTTTTTGGACAGTTTGTGACATCAAAATACAAATGTTTTAATTAATTTGCTAAAATGTTTTGCAGTGTTTATTGATATGCTGTAAGCTTTGAAAGTAGGATTGAAAAATGATTATTGATAACTAATTTAGGAATCGATTAAGACTTAAAAAAAAGCTAATTGCTGTAAGAACAACAGATTCAGAGCAGCAGTTAAGCCAAAAATGTACAAAAATATATATATTTGATCTTTAAGATTAAAAAAAAAAAAAAATTCTTTGTAAACTTGTTCTACCTAAAACCTCTCAGGTGGCATAGTTTTTGTTTCAAATTATGTAAAATAAAACCTCCTATTAAGTACATTTTGCTATGCAGAAGAGTACCTGAAGAGAAAACACTTATGCACAGGGAGAACCCAGAAAAACAGAAAACAGTTCAGTTTAATTAGCTTAAAATAAAACAATATATCTTGAACTAGACATCATGTTCAGTGTGAAAATTACTTAGCACAGTTAAGCAAAAATTGTTTTCATAAGGTCACATTTTATGTTGTGGAAACTTTTTCTTCAATACATAATTAAATTTTTTCTGTACTTCAGACTTTTTAATACAGCTAAAAATAATTTAAAAATGATACGATCATAAAATCAGCTCGGTTTTGGTAACCAATATTTCTAAAGCGAATGAAGCCATTTAGTTCACCCACCGGTCGTGTGTGAGCTGCTGCACCAGCTCCTGCCAGTGGCGACTGGCGCTCAGGTCGGTCTTGTACAAACCCCTGATGTGCTGAATGACTTTCTTCCTCTCCATGCCTTGCCGTAGAGACACATTTTGGGTAATATCAGCCGCAATCTTGGAAATATCCTTGGATTTCCCATCAAGCCTCTGAATTAGGCTGAACAGGAATAAGAGAGAATTAAAAATAATCATCCACCAACAATATTTTTCTGTTTAAAGCTGCAGTTTGTAAGATTTATAAAAAGTATTTTCCACTATGTAGAGACAGTATAGTAGAAGAGATTATCTGTGCTAATAAGAAACAACCAATCAGAGCTCAGAGGAAGGTCTTAGCGCTGTCAATCATGCCCTTGTGTCCGCCGCTCCCTTACTCTCTGGTACAATACCATAGCTAAGGCTAGTTAGCATGGCCACTGATAACGGTTTTCCTGTAATGTTGAGTTGTTTTTCCTCCACTAGCACATTTAGCAGCAAGTCCACGAGGTTGATTGACAGTGCTAATACCTTCCTCCTTGTTCTGATTGGTTGTTTTTTACCAGGAGCGGTGGATTTCTTCTGACGGCAGTAGCAGGACAAGGAGGTGGTGAAGGAGATTGATCTTTTCACAGATTATTTCTGTCATATTATACAGTCACAACATGGCAACAGTTTTAACAATTATGCAAAAAACA